>JBCAUA010094119.1:0-10429 GCA_038406235.1 Peronia verruculata
TCACACAAGGTTGAAGTTGAAATTTAATTGGTTTTTTTTTTCAAATTAGATTGAATAATACTTTTTTAACATAAGAGAAATAAAAATTCCCTAACTTTCGCAAGCTTATTGTGAGATCCACCATGATAAAAACGATATGACTAGTAATTTCTGGTGTAGTATTCATTTTGCTTTCATTTTTGTATTCTTTCAAAAATGTTTTTGTCCTCCACCTCTTCAACTTCCATAAGTTCCTGATTGTCTTGGACATCTTCATCAATGTCCTTTGTTCTGTCTGATGTTATGAGAACTGTTAGTAGTTACACGGTAGTTTCAGCAGTTAAGCATATTTAATGTTCTTGTTTAGTAGATCTTCGTGTTTGTCGTTTTCACCTTTTTTTTTTTTTTCTCTTTTCTTTTTTCCACCCAAGACTTGATGACATAATCATTAGGCTCACCCCGCTCTCTCCCCCACGTCATCATTGTCATCATTGGATGACCTCCCACCCCCACATGATGACATAATATGTGAAGGCCCCTTACATATGAGAATATCTTATTCTGCAATCAAACTGTACCTCCTGGAAACACAAAAAATTGTTAAGCCGTTAAGGACTCTCAAGTAGGCATAGAAATGTTCTTGGCATCTTCTATATCTACATATAGAAATTACTCTTCTATGATTCTAAAGAAAAGAAAATGACAAACACAAAAGTTCAAACATTGAACTATTATTATAACCTCCATGAAGTTGAACATTATTTTTCACCAGTCTTCAGACTGACAAAACATTGGGCATACCCTAGTACATTTTAAGCAAATTTATGCTAAACTTATGCTTATCTCATAAAACAGAGTTCACCATAATCATAAGCAACAGTTGCATGCAAGATATGGCACTTCACTAATGATCTGGTGATCAGGGATGTCAAACTGTTTTCAACAAAAAGTCGGAAAATTTACTTCACTGGAACATGCCCAAAATTCTTTCCTATTTCCAGTTTTACTGTTATCGTGTTGTATCGCATTAAAAATTATTCTAAAACCGCAGATGATGGGCCAAAAGTGGAAAAGTGGGCGACTAAGCAAGTCAGAATTCAGAAAAAAGTCAGAAGTCTTGACATCCTTTGGTGATAGCATAAGTGATATGTTGACATTTTTCAAATTGCAGTTGACTGAAAGACACCAACAAAATACGCCTACATGTACATGTAGTTTCAAAGTTTGATACTTGTGAAGAAAATTGGCTGCACTTTAATTTGATGTAACTTTCAACTTAATATATTCCTTTTGGCATGTTTTCTTCAGCACTTGTTCATAAATACGTGAAAAATGTCATGAATTTTCATTGTTTTCTTCCCAAAAGTTGTATCAAAGTTCAAAGCATTCAGTTTTCCTTGTGGTAGTTACATTTTCTTCATTGTTGCATAGGATGGCATTCTTACCTATTATAGAATGTAAAAAAAAAAAAAAAAAGTCTGAAAACTACTCGACTAGTTGCATCATAACCCCATGATAGTGGCCCTTTCACTGTCTTTTTATAACCAACAAAGTAACTGTCTAACAATTTACAATACATATCAATCAAAATAAAAGGACATCTCTCTTTCTTCCGTGGTAAGGCACGCAGCCCCATAAGATATGTCGGAGCGAACAGACAGGCCATGTTATTTATTTACATGTACCGTAATTCTATTCAATAGATATGGATATTATATGTATTAAGGAAGAATGATTATGCTCATTTTTTTTTTTCTTTTAAATCTGACCCTAAACAGAATATATCTACAAAAGGACTACCAACCTTCATCTCCCAAGCAGATAGATGAAAATGTCGGTGGGCCAGCGTTATTACAAATTAATATAAGGTCTAAAAGGAGGCAGGGGACATAACACAAATCTGAAATGCTGATAGATACTCCCAAAGACTGACCCTAATTGTTAATATCACTAGAATTACATGTAGTATTAAACACTGTGTGATGCATGTATTTGGATAAATATGTATATGTACTACATGTATAAATGTAAATAGCATATATTTCGTATGTATATTTTACACTAATTAAGATTCTTACTTATTCCATTTTTACTCGAGCTTTAAAAGAAACCCCACTGGATAAACACTACACAGATCCAGCTGCAAGAAACATTAATGTTGATGCTAAAGAAGTACATGTAATAATTACATACTTTGAAAGGGGGACGGGTGAAGGAGAGAGGTGAAGGTTACTATTACTTCCATTTGTTTGATTGTTTGTGTTGGGATCTGGCAGCACATCAGAACGAACATGGCTATATTGTGCCAAACATTGTAAGATATGCATACACTTTAAGAAAGCAAAACAAAGTTCACACAGAGGAGATAGCTGTAAGGACAATATTATAGAAATTGTAAAAGATCGATTGAAAGAAAGGAGGGATATATGTAAATGGTGGCTTCCTATGAGAATCACCACATGCCCACCGAGTGATATTTTTGGTGATGATCCTATATTCTGATGTGCAGGCCAACTCAGCGTAGAAATTTTAGGATGGCCTGTGGCTTTGTTCTGTTAAAAAGGTCCTTCTGAGGCCGGCTCGAGTGGGTTTCTCAAGAGTCTCAGAAGTTGACACAATCAAAAAGAATGTGTGCGACAATCAGAGGGCATACATTGTTGTGGTGTTTCTCCTCTGACTGTGATCCGAGAAAAATGCATCTGCACAGCAAATCTTGCGGGCGCATTTTTACATACATGCTGCACGATAGCCGCACTTTTCGCCGTTTTGGCATTTTTGGGCAAATGTTGCCATTTTAATAATGGAAGTGAATAGAAATTCTTTGCTGATTTTGAGATTTTTATAAATTTTACCTGACACAAATACAAAATAACTACAGCGGTTTCTTTACTGCTGCGACAACAGTCGACCTCTTAATAACCTACAGCACTTAGATCTCAGAACGTAAACAATCACCTAGAAGACAACTAGATCTAAAAAAAACCTCCAGAATATCTGAGAAACACTGCTGTGTTTACCTTTAAAAATGAAAATCTAAATACATGTATGGGTATTTTGCCGGGTGGGGACGAATATGATGATTTTGGGTCAGAATACTGACCGATGGCGGGCTTTCACCGCCTGTAGGTGGGAGCAGGGAACCTACTTATATACCCCAGGCCCTTGCAGGAGAGCAGGACTATATTTAAAAAATCTCCTTTGGAGGGCCATCTGGTATTTGACACACAACACTCTTGCAGAAAGATATGTTCTGGTTTGACTTATAATTATTTAAAACATCTTCTACTGGGCAGTAGGTTCTTTTTGTTTAGTATACAATAAATCTGCAATAAAACTCACAATAAGCTTATGGACTCAAAAACTGCTGTATGGATCCTTCTGAAATTTGACACACAGGGTTGTTGAATAAAAACCTGTGTTTCTATGTACATAAACCCCCCCAAAAAAAGCTTATTACCTTTCATGTTATTCACAAATGCAGTAATAATTGAATTATAAAATCATGAGGGAACTTGATCCAAATTGTATGTTCGATGGTCTTATGAGTTAAAAATAGGTTTTCTTGGAGTAATAGTCAGCTTATCAAACAAAAATATCAGCATTGAGGTGAGCATGCTTGCCATGTACATTAAGTCACAGGGCTATATATTTTTATTAAAATCTCCCACGGCGGCCATGGGTTCTCTTGTGGTATCTATACTATTATCATAAAACTGAAAGAAAAATACCAATAGGCTTGAGGACTCAAAAACTGCTGAATGGATCCATCTGAAATTTGGCACACATCACTGCTGCATAAAGACCTGTGTTTCTATGTACATGTACATAAATATGAAAAAAGTTTATTATCTCAGATGTTATTCTACAAATGCGATAATAACTGAATAATAAACTCATGAGGCTGCTTGATCCGAATTTTTGTTTTTCTTTGATCAAAAAGTCCATTTATGTTTTCAACTAAACCAATCAATTACAGTAATATCAGTTTCTAATTAAATATAAATGGATATTTTAAGTTATCATCTTTGAACATAACAAATTAACATAAGTATCAGAGTCGACATCCAGTAGTTTGCCGGGTACAGTACCCAGCAGTCACGTACAGCCCCAAGATTTGATAGTGATGTGAACTATCCCATGATCTAGACTGTGATCTAGTCTAGATCTCTAAACATCTAGATCTAGAATCTATGTACATCTATTCAAAACCGGAAAAACCTTGTCCCCAAAGATATCAGCACATGCACATCTGAACTTGTTTCGGGCCAAGTATGTGTCGGCAGTCCACGGATGTGATGATAGAGAATGCGTTTCTCGCACGATCGCCGTGGATATTCTTTGGAATAGCCACTGGGTCTGTCTAGGCTCTTCGGTTGCTGCCGAAATTCTGTCTCCAACTTTACGCGATAGACTCGTAGCAGTAGGGCCCACCACGCTTGACGTCTCAGCGGCGAGCAGCAGGAAATGAAAGCGGTCTGACAAAGTTGCGTATTTAAGACGTTTTGGCTCCTCTGCTTTTTAGAGCGCTGACCCCGGGCTGACCACAGTTGAACAAATGTTGCCGCCGAAAATGAGTCCACACAAGTGGCTTGCTGTTTTCAAAAGAGTAGACCATAGCCCCATCCAGATGACGTCCGTCTCCTCGGTTCAGGCCGACTGGTCCCAAGATGGAAAACAGGCCAGCAGAATTAAGTGCTCGCTTGATGACATTGTTTAGGGTGACATGACCAGGAATTCTACCAGCGCTGTAGCGGCATGATAAGGGATGTAGACCGAATTCGTCCACCATGGCCCCACAGCAACAACGGTGTTGCTGACAGATCCGAAGGCCAATCTCTAGAGCGAAAGCCATACGGACTGTCTCGTCATCAAGATGGCTACCAATGGCTGTCGAAGGAACTACGTTGAGCCAGTCACCGTTATGTTCAGATGAGGCTGAGACAAAGTATGCGAGCCAGTGTTGTGACATGAGTTGGCTTCAGTTCGCCGAGTTTCAGCGGCACTGGACGTCATCCCAGCTCCGTTGTTTGGTTGGTTGAGGAGGTGGAATAGAAAACCAGGATGATGTGACTTGAGCCAGCGGCTGTTTGAGAGGAGATTCGAGTGTATCATGAAGAATCTCCTCGACGAAGGCTTTGGTGGTGTAAACCAATGAGCCGTATGCTGGCAAGGCGATATCTACAGCTGAGTGAAGGCCAAGGCTGCCATGGCTAACAGGAAGAGTGGCCTGTATCCAACCAGAATTGTCAAACTGGGTGTTGCATATGGTTTCCGCGCACTCTCAGACAGCAGTGTCGATTTTGTTCAACTCATCCTGTGACGTGTAACACAGCGCACTTCGAAAATAGAATAGAAATTTGGGTAATGTGAAGCAGTTCTACAGTAAGGAGAGAGCAGGGTGGCTGTCGATCAACTTGAAGGCATTCAGTCAGGGTCTTCAACATTTTCATCCTTCTGATGACATCGTTGATGATGGCAGGATGGCAAATCAGTGAGCCAAGGATGTAAAGGTCATTGCGACTGGTAATCTCGGCTCCACCAAGGATTTGTCAGATCAAATGCACTGCGGAATCAAAATCGCACACAGCGTTGATGATCTCAGACTTCGAGGGGTTGACAACAAGGCCGATTTCTGCCAGAGCTGGGACAATTTTACGAATATCAGACACCACAGACTCAAGTGGACCGCCAATTAGGTATTTTAAGCACAATCACATGACCTAGTGAACACCGCTCACATGTGGCTTTGTTTATATGATGTGACAGGTCTGAGAGCTCATCATTCATCCAGATTTGTCTGCCATGCGCAGAGCAAGTAAACAAATCAGCATGTGAGTGAAAATCCTCTGTCACATGATTTTTCTCGAAATACCTCATTTTTACAAATTTCACACGATGACAGTAAAAACTGGAAGTACAAAAGAGTTATCCTCATATCATAGATGATAGTCGAACCATTGTTTGGCGGCTGTTTGTAAATCGAGATCAAAGTTCGTAGTGCATAATACTCCACAAAATGCAGTCCAGGGGTCATGTGTTGATAGAAAATCAGCTCATCAGAGTACTCACTACAACAGAATGATAATGTGCCCATGATCCTAGAAAAACTGGAGTAATGGGACAGCTGTTCATGATCAAGATTCTATCTAGATCTAATCCAATTATGCTTGATGATTATGATGACGGCACTGCCTGTGGAATCTTCTTAGTTCTTGGAATTTCCACATGTATAATTTTATAGTCTCATCTTAGGGTCTTGTGGCAAGCAGATGAGATTTTACAACTTTTTTGTGAAAAGCATTTGACATCCCTGGTCCCCCATCTGGTAGGGTTCATAGGGTCTAGTATAGCAGCCCATCTGGGGCACAAGCTGCTACCTGGACAGGCGGGTTGCTGAAAGCCACCTCCCTGAGCTGGGAGAGGGGTGAGCAAACAGGACTCAGGCTGCTCCCTGTGGTTCTGGGGATTAGAAAAAGCCAGGATTTTCCTCCCACACACACCCTTATGGTCATCCTAGATTATGTCCAAGCCCGAGTAATTAGGTTATGTTGAGGGGTAAGTGGCAAGTTGAGTACGGCCCATGTGGCAGCACCAAGCAATAAGTCTCGGGGCCCTAGCGGCAGGGCCCCTGTTGGAGGTCGCTGTCTCCAACGAAATTGCCATGGGCTCAACCAAATGCATTTTGATCTCAACCACCAGCAGTGCCAGGACTACAAGGAAATCGAATGTGCGAAGCATCGGTGCCAGCAGTCTCATTGGTATGCAGCTCTGCTCATTCCCTCGCACTGGGTGGTTTGACCAGGGGCCCCTCTCTCGCCCATGAGGGCCCGGGTCTCCCATGTCTTATACGTTGCTTTCTGATCACATTTCGGATTTACTATGAAAATGTCCCTGTCCACCCACTCTAGTAATTTGCTTGCAACAGACAAGCAATTTTATCCCCATAGGAAGCCTTGCGACCTCTCCTTCCTCTGGTTGCTGCTGCTCTCTCGTATCAATTTGACTCAACTGAAACTCATCATAGGACTTAATGTCTATGCGAACCTAAGCCTGTGTCAACTTGGATATTGCCAGGATAGGTTACTGCACAAAGCCGGATCATTTCAGCCTCCTAGGGGGTGGTTATCTCAGCTGAATCCTCCGATACAGTTGCTGTGTGGCTATAAATAACGACGATATCGTAATGGCCTCAAACATGCATGTAATAGGTGACACACTCTCATGGTACATCATACTCGATTGGAGCCACGAGGGACAGGTGAGGTGTGAAATGGGAGACAGTAGGTGCTTGATTTCTACATGCTTGCGCCTCAGGCCTTACCCCTCTTGTTTCATACCGCTGGGCAGTACAACACATTGCGGGCGCTGGCACTTGACACGCTCATAGACGATTTCTTTGTTGGGGCTTGTGTCATGCTGCTGGGCAGTACAACACATTGCGGGTACCAGTACTTGATGTGCTCAGGGATGATTTGCTTGTCAGAGGAGCATGGTTTAAGGTTTTGGTGACACTTAATTAATATGAAAGAAAAGTGCGATCGGGGAAACAAACTGTTCGTTATAAGAGTGATTTTCATATCAGCCCATCATTTTATTTCTTTGAAAGCATAAGAAACTACATAGCAAAAAAAAAAAAAAAGGTCCCAAAGATTCTTTCTTAATAACGCAAGTTTTATTTTGAGCGTTTTCTTAACAACTGTGTTAGAATATAGTCACCTATAAAATGTGAAAGGTGAAACATTATGCATATAAGTTCTTTGTATTGACTTTGAATTTCCCTCTTTTTGTTGTACATGTATATCGTAAACATAACTTAAAGTTGCTATATTTCTGTCAACAGTCAAAATCTCCTGCACGGTCCAGGTCTCGAGGCCGTAGCAAATCAGCTTCACGCAAGAAAACAAGTAGCCGCAGTCGTAGTCGCAGTTCAGGGCGAACAGCCAAATCAGCTACAGTGACTGAAGTTACTCAGGTGAAGGAAGTTGTTAAGGTATGTTATCACTGGAAAAGTTATTTTGATTTGATGAAATACATGTATAGTGTTTTTGAAATTGTGAAATATAGGTACATGTGTTAGTAGATACTAATTAAATTTACAGGGTTTGTGGCACCTGTTGAAGAAACAAGATAGAAAATACTGAGGGAAAAAAACAACAACAAAACACATTTTGATTTTGATTGGATGGGTGGGGAGCCAGCAGCTTAGTATCTTGCAACAAGTCATTCAATCAGTTTCAAGTTTCTCATAAAAGGAATCAGTTCAACGGGACCACCAAAATCTTTGTTTGCTTTAGTATTCCTCATTTTCCTTTTGAGTAGTAGTCAGACTTTAACCACTATCCCGATCCTAAAAGAAATTTATATAGTCTCTGATACTGTTTAAGCTTCAAACAAATCAGTACTGAAAATATTGAATATAGTCAGTGAGAATAGAAATTGAAGTGGCACATGCTGGTATTGATACGTTTGGAAGCAACATAAATTCATTTTATCGGTGTTACTACTTGAAAGAAAAACAGGCTTGTGTAGACAGGATTTGTAATAACTTTGATCATTCATATCTTACATGAACTTTTATGGAAACAGTGTGTCTTGTGTCCAGGGCCAAGAGTTAGAAGTTGCCTTGTGCGATCGTGAGCTACAGCCGTTTTAACCATTTCTCACTCAGATACCTAATTTTATTTTTCAGGTTAGAAAAGGTTGAATTTTCGTTTTGTGGGGGGAAAAAAATTGTTTTTGTATAGTTGGAAAATAGTTAAAAACAGCCACACCTGTAACTCTAAATTGCCTGGCGCGACTTCCGATTCATTTTGCTATGGGCACAAGACATAGTACAGCTTTGCCCTCAGGATATTGGGAAAACTACAAGAATCAAATATGGATAAATCATGTAGAATAGTAGTGCTGCATGTATAAATATAAAAAAAATATTAGGATTTCTTACCAATTATGCATGAACAAATTACCGAGATTTCTTGTTTGATAAGACACATGACACAATTTCCCATCTTTGATCATAATGTTATTTTAAAAACTTAACAGACGCCTAGCAAATCTACCCGTCGAAGTACATCAAAATCACCTTCCCGTGCCAACAAGGCAGCTAGTGTGACAAAACGGACCGTCATCTCATCTGTCTTTTCTTCTGGTTCTGCCTCTGCACAGGAGAAAGCATCAGTTACGCCAGTAAGGGCGTCTTCAAGAATAGCTTCTTTGATTGACAAAGAGGTAAGGTTTTGGATTTCATATCACTTAGCATGAGACTCATATAACCTTTCTAGAAGTGGTGTTGCTTGGGATGAAATTAATTTTGGCCGGCTATTTACGTGCTCTTCCTATTAACATTTCTCATGAAAACATACTTCCATCATATTTATAGTGATGGGAGAATACTGTACTCAAAATTTTGGATTTTGGCATTCATTGCCGACATTGCCCTTAACCCATTCAGTACCGTGCCTGACTACACTTTGAACACTGGAAGTATCAGCTCTAGGGAGATAATTGGGACGAAAGCTCCAGTGGTAGTAGAAAACAAATAGAAAATATAATACGTTTCACGTGTTTTTGTTTTTTGTGTGAAATCAGGTGCAGTTTGTTGAGAAATCAATGCTGAATGTGATAACTGGACTTGTTTTGGGGTATAACAGCGACAAAACCATAAAATTCAGATTGCACCCATGCCAGCTTCATTACATAGATCTAGAGCTCTAGATCTGTACTGCTAGAGCGACATCTAGATCTAATTTCGTCATCATTACCGTGACTTTCTTCTTCTAAATTATGTTCAAATTCTCGATCTACGTCCGATTTATTATCATGTGCATATTTCAAATCTAAAACGCATGTTTCTTCATCATAATATGGTGGTCCCGCACCATCTGTTCGTCAGACTGTTAAAAAAATTTAATGCGATCTTCAAACGATCGTAACAATCAAACGCATTGTTCCAATATGGCGAAATTCAGCAACTTCCCTTGAGTATTCTTAACGATGTTTCCGTGAGATCTTGTACTTAGGGCCGGATATCCGTTTGTTAAGAAACCGAAAGTAAAGGCGATACATAGCGGGCGTTGCGGTACTGAATGGGTTAGTCCATGCATAGGCCTGTACACCATTGAAAATGGTGGTCTGCCTGAAATAACAGATTTTGCAATTTGTTCTGGTCATGATTATTGTAAGGCTGAGTCCATTTTACCCAACTTTTCAAGAGGGATTATGCAAAGAATTTACATAGTGCCCTATGCCACACACGAGGGTACAGGTAAACCAAGAGGTTGACATGAAGAGTTTTGTGTGGGGCTTTCAGCCTCAAAACAACCTTTTTTTAAAAATTTTTTACAAATTAGCCCTCTTTTCATGACTTCTGGGTCCCTTGTTGCACTTTTTTTTTTTTTTTTTGTTTTTTGGGGAATACCTTTTTTTCCAACTTTTCTCACTCCCCCCCCCC
>JBCAUA010094130.1:0-10429 GCA_038406235.1 Peronia verruculata
ATGTGAAGAAAGGGTGGAGTTAGGGGAGGGATTAAAGGAAGACATTGGTCAGCAAGATTGTCATTCTGGACCTGCATCGTGTCAGTCTGAAGCCAAGTGGTCAAGAAGTCTCTATGGTCAAAACAAAGATCCTGAGGCTAAGCACTAGCACTGGCGATCCAGATTGACAAGCCCGGCAAGGTGCACCGCAGGGCGTTGTAGCCCTTAGGCTGGGTTGCAGTTCTAGAGTTAATAATTTAAAAAATCACTTCCAGGACACGCATAAAATCGTTTAATCAGTGCATTACTAACAGTAGTAAACATAAAGCATGTTCGCAGGGAATTGGTTTTCAGTCTCCTCCATTTTGTGTAACAGTTTGCAAAAGCTCAGTGATACCTGAGGCAGAGATTCTCCCCTTTCAGTGTTTGCAGACCTGCCTACCCTTCCGCGTTATGCAACATCATCCTGCATTTCCACTCAGTACTCTGCCTTCCAGCACCATGAATATAAATTCCTGCACTTTTTTTTTTATTAAACTTTTCAATCCTAAGAACTCTGCCTATGAAATGGCTATTATGCCTACTTCTTTCTGAGATAGATATGAGTGCCAGAATGGAACCGCTTCACTGCTATGCATCAGTTATAGTCCAGTCAGTTTTCCCCTCTCCATTCACTGCTATCCCCCACCCGCACTCAATCCCGCCAACTGTGTGAGCCCGCCGGCACTGTCCTCTACTTCCCACGGGCAATCAGAGCCTTCAAAAATCCATTGTTCAATAAATATTACTAATTGTTGCAAGCTGATCAGTGGTCGGAGCATTGGATTGAGGGGAAAGGGAGGATGTTGGGGGGCAGGTTAACGGTGAACCTGCCATATACTCCCCTTCCCACCCTACAGTGAATTGGTAGCATGCCTTCAGAAATGTAAGAGGACAGCACAAAAGAATAGAAATTTGTGCAATTAATTTTCTAATCTTTTGTGAATGCACTAGATCTATACCTCAAGTTCACACCCTGATGTACTATTGGTTTGCTATGTAATACATAGTAATTCTAAGTAGGAACTGTTGGTTGGTTGGAAGTTAGATATCCCTCCTTCATTGTTATGAGGGTAGGCAAGTCTGTGTTTGCAAATCCATTGTATGTCTTTGTTGAAATAGTGTAAAAGTGATAGGCACACAGCATATATAAGAGAGATGGCTTTGTCCACAGAAGTTCATGTAGGTATTCTTTATTTAGAAAGCAACACAAAGCTGGCCGCCATACACAAGTGCAATATAATATTGTATTGGTGCATGTCACTATCAGCAGATACTGAACATATGCTGAAATGGGCCAGAATGTTTTGTTTTCTGTTTTTAATGACCATTTATTTTAGTTTGAGATAAAAGTAAGCAAAAAGTTTATTAAAGTAAACTGAACCCCAGGAATTTGATGAAATAAATAGAGGCATTTTCAGAAGTAGACACATTATGACTGTCAATTTTTTTAATTTTATTTTTACTAATTCAATAAAAATTATTAGAATGTAGGCCAAAAGAAAAAAAGGAGTGACAGTAATTTGGTGTATCTTGTGATTACATCAGGTGTCAACCATGAAGAGCTGTGCAGTTTAGCTGAACAACACTTTGGAAAAATGACAGCTGGTTATGATGGTGAAATTCCTGTGCTCCCTCAGGCAAGATTCACAGGGAGTGAGGTAGGAGAATACTTCATAGGTAACCAGTAGTATTTCTCAGCTGAGAGATGTGAGAATAAAAATCATTAAGTGTGATACGTTAGTAGTATTTCTCAGCTGAGCGATGTGAGAAGACAAATCATTAAGTGTGATACATTAATAGTTCGAAGATATTTTTGTATCATCACATGATATCAACTCATGTGTTTTTGGCTGATCAACTGACTTTTGTTAAGACCAGTTGATCGTGTTTATTATTATTTTCATTATTTATAATAAATGTATTACAGTTCTGACATGGTGAACATGAAAATGGAAGTGGAATATTTCATGCAGATTCTTTGCCAGAGCCAATTTAGTCCTGGACTTTCAATCAATGGTTATCTTCGAAAACCGTGATGAAAATCTAATGAAAGGTTGTGTTGATCCTCACAAATGTAGTTGAGCTGTTGTGTGAAGGTTATTGATTTGAAAGTTAACACTTAATCCATTCACAGAAACATGATATAGCCGTAGTCGAGTCACAGACAGAAGAATTGTTTCTTAGCAAGAACTAGATTTAATCTAGACACCACAGCTCTAGATCTAATTACAGTATGTTCTCATTCAGAAAACTAATAATGGAGACAGCAGTGCATATGACCAGAGGTTTTTTAAAATGTTTGTTTGTAAATGACTGTATCTCAAATTCTACTTTGAAGGTAAAGTTATAGATCTACCAATATCACAATATGTTTTTGTGTGTTGTGCAACAGAGCATTTCCTGTCATCTGATAGAAGCATTTTCCTGACATCTGATAGAATATGGAGGTGCAATATTTTCTGACTTTTTAATGAAAGCGGCTTGCCATCTCTGCTTATTACACAGGAATGTCTAACATCTGACTTTGTAATCAAACTTGAAGCTACCACCTACTTTTAAATATTTAGCTTTTCAACTGTCTATTTTTGCTTAGCCCGCTAGCCAATTGCGGTTTTATAGTAATTTTTAGTTTGTGATATGAGTTTGAGATATTCAAAGATCGAACCTTGTAGTTGTAGCCTTATGTTCCCCACAACTGACAAGTATTTTTTAAGAGTTGTTGATGGAAAACCAACACATTAAACCAACGACGAACAAAAAAAATATGGCCATGGTCCTCAGGGATGTCAAATTTCCGACTTGAGTTAATTCCAACTTTTTGGTTGTCGCCGACTTTCCTACTTTTGGCTGATCAACTGCGACTTTGACTGAATCCACAGGACAATCGCAGTTTTATAATTGCGATACAAATTCTGCACGATGACAGGGAAATTTTCCGACTTTTTTTTTTTTGTTTGTTTTGTGAAAACAGTTTGACATCTCTGGGTCTTAGAAAAACTTAACTTTTGAGGGCAGTTGTTGAGAGCTTGATCTAATTCTAAGTGAAAATAGTATTTACGTTCAATGGTTATGGTGGTTGTTGTTGTTGATATTTACTCAAGAGGGCTTGGAATTTTGTTTTCAATGGAAACCTGATGTAACAGAATTGCTGAAACTAGCACTATGTTTCTGTTGTAACTGATTCCTGTCATAACTGATATGAATTGGAGGAATAATGAAAAAATTGCTAGTGTCTGATTATAAGAGAAAGAGTTTCTCTTAAACTCCGTTGATTGGGGTCTAGACTGAATTTTTTAAACAATGGACGAATCATGGCCTCTTTAAAACATGATGATACAATACCACTACTTAGCGATGTGTTGATGATGTTGGTTATGAGGTTAGCAAGTAAATCATTGTTTTGGAATAAAAGTGAGGTTGGGATGGGGTCAAGGGAACATGACTTTGGTGAGGAAGTGATAATTAATTTCTTTACAAACTCAACAGGAACTGGTCTAAATGAACTAAATGGTGTGCCTGTGAAAGAATCAAATGAAGGGCTCAAATCTGTGTGATCCAGTTCATTTCTGATTGTTTGAATTTTTTCACCAAAATATTCCCCAAATGCGTCAGGTAGATCTTTTTTTGGAATAATTGTGGGAAGTCTAGATTGATGAACACCACTCAGCACATTCGACACCAAGAAAAGAGCTTTTGACAATGTACAATTTGTAATCTTAGTACTAAAATAAGAAGTCTTGGCCTTAAAGATAAGGTCTTTCACTTTCTGACCCATCCTGGAGTAGAGCTCACGATGTACTGTTAATTTCAATTTTTTCCATTGTCTCTCCACCGGCCGACGCTGTTGTTTTGGCTTGTTTAATTTCGAGTGTGAGCCATGGGGCACCAATGCAGCATGTGTGGGCTCATAGAGTACTCTTTAGTGAGAGTTTGAGTCTCATATACATATACTTGTTTACGCTTGTGGGCTGACATGAAGGGTTTATTTTAAGGGGAGGTTGTATTGTCAGCGTTTATTCTAACCAGTCGTTCATTGGTAATGGAAAAGAAGGAAAAAATCGGGACCAGGAAGAAAGTTTATTTTAATTGAGATTTTATCTTAAGCGAGTTTATCTTAAGTGGACTCCATTGTATATTTTTTATTGCTTCGGTAATTGAAAGTGAATAGAAATTCTTTTTCATTTTGAATCTTACCTGGCACGAAAGCAAAACAAATAACTCTACTGGTTTTTTACTGCTGTGACTAAAGATGATCTTTAAATAGCTTACAGGACTTATTTGATAAAGTCATTACGTCATCCCATGTAGACAACCGCACGGCAGATGTCTAGATCTACAAAAAAAAAAAAATCCACCAGAATGTCAGAGAAACACCGCCGTTGTTTATGCCTCTGTTTTGCAGATTATCTGCCCTTTCCAAAAGAAGGATTTGTAAAAAAGGGAAATCATTTTGACCAGACTGTTACTTCCCTTTGCCCGACAAAAGATATTTTGATTAAGCAGTGTAAAGAGGCAAAACTCCCTTTACTGCTTGCCATTCGAAGGACTGATCGCCAAAAAGTTTGATAAAATTTTAACGATAAGACGAAAACGTTCTCTTAACATCATTTTTTTTTTTTCTTTTTATATTTTTCATGGTGTATGTTTCAAGTAAAGGGCGCAGAAGTGATTTTTCCTCTTTACACAACTTGTTCAATCCCTCTTTTGCCTGGTAAAGGGAAATAATAGGACTGAGCACAATGATCTCCTGTTAAAGAGAAATGAACCAATTCATCAACACACCAAAACAAGCTTCTAAAAGTGGACCGAACATCATGCCACACCACACGGCGGTTTCAGGGTTGATTTTTATTTGGAGCTGAGCACCCAGTTAATGGAGTATCGAATTTTCCCAGGTCCCCGCATCATCTCCCAAACCTTCTCAGGCCTGAGCACACATCCACTTTTTTTGTGGCAATGGTAAAAATTTACTTTTCTCGAAGTTACAATTATCATGTAAGATATGTGGTGATAAGTCAGAACTTGGTCTTTAATATGAGCTAGGTTAATAAAATCTCTATCACCACATAATTCATGTGTTTCTTGTCAAAGCCAACCATTAAAAATGGGCAATTTTCAATTTCTTTTGTCTAAAAAGGCATGGTTTTGTGATAATCAAAAATTTCCACTTACATTTCCAACATTAAATGGTTACGGCAGAATCATAATAGAAAAGTTTCAGTTAAGTTCTTGCTTTTCAAAGGAGAAAATGGCTCACCTGTTCAGGCAATCTCCATAAAGTGTTGGTAAAAAAAAATTTTTTTTTTTCAGTACTATTATAATATTATAAACAAGTTATTTTTCATTTCTTTTTATCCCTTAGATCTCTTTCTCACCACTGTCAGTGCAAGGCAGCCGACTGTTAAATTAAAGCATTTTATTTTTTGGTCAATTCAGACTGCCTGTTTTATACTTGTGTTGTCTCTAAAGTATTCCTATAAAGCCACCTTGGCCATCTTAGTAGGCTACAGACTCAGAAAAGAAGCACAATCTTTTAATCCAAATGTGATCATTATGCTGACACAATGCTCTGAAATAGCTGTTTTACAACTGACGTTGATTACACTGTATTGTGAGGGACAAGAGCGGAGAGGGGGAGTTGACAGCACTGTTAAAGTCCAGGTTCCTGTTGCTCTATATTGTGAAGCTGGTACACGCATCCCCTCTTGTTAATCATAAAATGCTAAGTTTCCTTCACTTATTAGCAATGCTCCTCCTGAAAGAGTAGTTTTGGATAGACTGACTGTCCATACTTCTTCCAGGCAAAGATATCTCTCAGGGGTCAATTAAGGAAATGAGGCTGGAGACATGACAACTGTGTGAAATTAAGTGGTTGACATTAAGTATCCAGCTCATTTAATTTGTTAAAGGTCTGTGCTGAAGGAATTTGCCTTCAATCAGCTCCTCTTCTTTACGGTTAAGGTCTCAATTTGTGCAACCGTCTCGGCTGTAATATGCCCAAACATATGATTCCTTCAAGTGCATGTTTTTATCTTATTACGATCATTTTTTGTTCTTCATGAAATTTACAGTTTTCTGAGCACAGTCTGTTCTCTTTGAATCTCAAGATCTTTCAACTTATCTCCTTACAAAAACATGCTGCTACTATAACATAACCAAACATATCTCTTTTCTGCAATTTTAGTTTTTCGAGTACACTCTTTGAAGATAAATGTATATTCTTTTCACTGCCCCTGAAATTTATTTAGAAATTATCTGACATCAGGACTATGATATCATTATTAAAATAGTCTCAAGTAAAGGCTAAACTTACAAGGATCGGCCAAGGACCTTTTTAAGTCTAAACCTGACTTTCCATATTATTACAAGTACAACTGTTTGAAAATATGCAGGCATAACATGACAAAGAGGGATTCTGGAGTCAGTGGAGTAGATTTATGTAAAAACATAAATAGTGGTAATAATGTAAGCCGAGACGGTACACAATACTACACAGAATTTTGTCGTGATGAAAGAGATAATTTTTTAAAATCAAAAGCACACATAGTATAAGAGGAAATAGAGATGCCTCCTGAGTTATATACATATAACAGAGTAAAGGAAAAAGGGTTGGGAGGATGGTTTATCATCATAGTGAGGGTAAAAAAAAAATATATGTACAAGAACTTGATAATGTTGTTGCACTATGACCTAGGATATAATGACTGCTTTATATGGATGTTAACCAGAATGCTGGATTATCACAGTTGGTAAAGAAAATATTATTTTTCATTCAATAATAGACATTTCTAAGGTGAGCTAACAAAACCAACAAGACTGTGTGGTATAAGTCAATTTGTTGCACTCACAGAGGACAACTTGTCATAAAATTTATATCATTAGAAAAAGGAAATCTGTAGCTATGTGTGCATATATATACTTTCTTCTCTCCTAATGCTTAAAAACAGCTTTTGTAATAAGAGATGGTTAAAACTGAAATTTAGTTACTCCAAATGCTACACTCCAAGTCACACAGGTAAGCTTGCTTGTTCGGTGGTGTGTGGACAGGCCATAATTGCTGGTAGCTGGCCCCGGGTTAGGGTAATATGATATATACGCTTGGTCCCGCCCACTTGGATCAACTAAAAGTCAACGTTTATAAGAGAGATAGAAGCGCGCGCATGCGATTAAAGATGCCGAAATTTGACAATCACCGACCGCTCTTGTTTGAAGACTTAAGTTCTTTCTTCCACTGATACATTTGATTAGTGAATATAGAACAATGGAATCACAACTAAAAACCTAAAGCGCCATACCAGAGGCAAAGATAAACACAGTGTTAGAGGATAGTGGGCATTAGATTTATGAATACAGCTTAATTTGACAACTTTCTGCTCTCGACTATCTCCTTTCTTATTATTACACACATTTGATCAGAAATGTTGATCGCTAATGGAACCACAACTAAATTCATCATACCAGGGGCAACACAGGACAATGTTGAAAAGATAGTCAAGGATATATTTATTTCTGTTATTTGTGAGAGCGTATGCTAATAATCTATATATAATATATACATAAGGCTCTTATCGTCTTCTATGCAGACGGTCTATTTGGCTTTCAATTAGTCAGTTCATGAGGATGCTGTTTTCCTTCTGTCGCAAACGTTTCTCCAACTGGTTTTCGTTAGTGTTCTCTGATGACTTCAGTCACAGCTGAGGTCCATAGGACTTTATTCTCTGCTGTTTCTTTCCCATGTGTTGATATTTTTGTTTCTTTCCCATGTGTTGATGTTTTTGTTATCTTACTTGCACACATCATTGTACCTCAGTTGTGTGGTCTTCCTTGCTGTCTTTTTACCCTGTGAGATTCACCATAGAGAAGTTGTCTTGGGATTCAGCCATCTTCCACTCTCTTCACATGATCTAACCATCTCAGCCTTGTTTTGCAAAGGGAATTGTACTCTGGAGACCTAACATATCTAGAACTTGCGTGTTGGTGACGTTATCTTTCCAAATTTTGCCTAGGATCTTACGAAGACACCTAAGATGTATTCAGTAGTGTTTAAGTCATTTCTCCTGCATACTCTAGAGGGAGTTCATATTTCAGATCCGTAGAGCATACTAAGAACACATTGTTGTACATCCCACCAGACTTGCTGACTATCGAATCTTCGTCAAGTCAAGAAATGCTATGTGTAAGGGACATTTGTCTTGTCACTGCTGAAGTGAAAATATGTCCTTTATTGAACGATTAGATCTGAAACCACACTGGCTCTCTCTGGTAGGACTCTTTGCTAATTTCTGCAAAAGCCTTTCCAGTGATGCTGAAAAGTGAAATGCCCCTGTAGTTATTGCAATCTCCTTGTCACCTTAGTTTTTTTTTGTTTTTTTTATAGGATGATAATCTTGGCATCTTTCATGTCTTGTGCGATCTTCATCTCCAGCCAACAAATTGTGAGTAGTTTGTACAGATTGGGAAGGATGAAGTTTTATTTTCCTTTAGTATTTCTGCCAGTATGTTGTCATTTCCTGGCGCCTTCCCACTTTGCTAATTTGTCAAGTGCTGAACAAATTCATCCTCTATTGGTGGCTCATCCAATTCTGTCATTTCAGGAAGTTATCTTCTTCAAGGTCTCCATCAACATATTTATTAGGTTGCGAGTGTAGATCCGAATCTCAACCTATTGTCTAATTTGCTTTTTTTTTTTTTTTGCTCTCCTGATGATTTGAGAGGTGCGATTTTGCTCATTGTTGGTCCACTCTAATCATCTACATTTTCCTGGTGTTTTTACCAAGGCTGCTTGTATTTCTGTACACAAATCTTCCCAGTATTGACTGGCACATTTTCTGGTCTCTCTTGAAGGTCTGATTTGACAGCACGCGATTAATCATTGCTTTGAACTTTCTGTTGGGTTTCTGTTGTGTTCCACAAAAACCAAGTGTTTTTTTCAAGGAGTGGCATCAATGTTGCTGCATGGGTCTCAATCCGGAATGTGTATTTGTTCCAAAAGCTTTTGTTGCTGCGTCATACGATACAGATTTTGTGTTTTACATGTTTAGGTGACTGGCCATCTCTAGGTTTTGCAGCTGCTCCTTATTTGTATCATGCAAGGGGAACATAAGTCTTGAAGATAGAGAAGGAATTTTTTTCTCTATGTTTGGAGGGGGTTCATGCAATTAAAGATGCTGAAATTTGACAACTTAGTGCTAACTTACTGCTCATCGTTTTAAGTCTATCTCCTCTCTGACACTGATACATTAATTTGATCAGTGAATATCGATCTCTATTGGAACCACAACCATACTATATATACATGAGACAACGTAAGGAAATGAAGATAGTAAAAGATTGAGCTTCTTTCTAGTAAAAGATGGAGCTTCTTTCTCTTCTAATTGAAAGGGTCTCTTGCAATTAAAAATGCAGAGATTTTAACAACTTACCGCTCTTCCTTTGTAGACTAGCTCCTTTCTTACACTGATACATTTGATCAGTGACATCGATCGCTAATGGAACCACAACCTGTAGTATAGTCTGAGGTACCATATCAGAGTCCAAATAGCAATCTTGAAGTTAGTTGATTCATTAAATGCTGATATTTAGTAACTTACCGCTCTCCTTTTTAAGACTATCTTTCTTAGATTGATAGATTTGATCA
The DNA here is from genome assembly GCA_038406235.1 of Peronia verruculata. Taxonomy (NCBI): domain Eukaryota; kingdom Metazoa; phylum Mollusca; class Gastropoda; order Systellommatophora; family Onchidiidae; genus Peronia; species Peronia verruculata. The sequence continues at coordinate 9,659 of JBCAUA010094130.1, forward strand.
ATGAATATTGATTCTAGATTTGATCAATGAACAACTACTAAATTATGGCACCAAATAAGCAACATGTTGACAGTAGAGATGGGAGTTCTTTCTTATTTGTGAGGGGAGCAAGCAGTTGATCAAATTTAGCAAGTCCATTTCAAGACTATCATCTCCTTTCTTACACTAAATGTTTTTTTATCAATGAATTATCAATCACTAATGGAACCACAACTAATAAACTACAGCACAATAATATTAACTCATTCGAGTCGAGCATTAATTAAATATTGCTACACCTGCTGTTGCACTATTTTTACCACTTTCTAGGTACCTTTTTTTTATAAGTATTTGGAGGAAGGAATCTAGAATACCTATACATTTTGTGTGAGCTGAACATGTGATCTCCATGATGAGTACAGTGATTTTTGACAGTTTGCTGAGTTTTCAGTTATTAGCTGGGTTTAGGTAGCTGTATGGGGTGAATTTTTTTTTTTTTTTTCAGTTCTGCCACATTTACATATATGTTCACACTTTATAGACAAATTACAAATGACAGAGTAAAAACAATGATGGAAGTAAATGGCTAGCAGTCTAGATACATTTTTGACACTGAGAACCTCAGTGAAACTCATGTGTTAGTAGTGAACAAATCACTTTCCTCATCCTAATTATCACTAATGGTCGGGTTCTGTCTTCCTTAGCGAAGCGGGACTTAGGGTCAATCCTGCGGGACTTGCCTGCACGTCCCGTCGGGAGTATATCACTGGAATAGCCCTGGCACTCAGCTCT
>JBCAUA010094141.1:0-10429 GCA_038406235.1 Peronia verruculata
AGAATCTAGATTCTAGATATAGGCAGTGCAAAGATCAGAGATAGATAAGTCTTATATTTTACCATTTTTCACAGACATTGGTCAGTGTCAGTTTATCATTTTTATCTATATCTCCCCGTTTGTAGAACGGGAGACCTTGCTAGTCAAGAATATGCAAGCATAACCACAAAATTACAACCTTTGACAGCGTTTCAGTAATATTGAAAGAATACAATAGAAAAACTGAATATTACTATATCATGTCTAGAATTATATACTGTGAAAAAAGTAACGACTTTTTTTTTAGCATTTGAGGTGTTTCAGAAAGGAATAAAGAGTATTATTTATGCAAGGATTTTATCTATAAAATCACTTTAAGTATTATAAATTTGCAGAGAATTAAAAAGAACTTATTATAAAAGGTTAAGATTAACTTGATTTTTGGCATAACCCTTCCATAGAAAAAACACGCAGATAAAGGCACATTTTAAATAAATGTCATATACAAATGACGTCGCACAAAGATGGTATTTATTATCTTAAAATCCATTACGCAAATTGATGTAGAATTGTAGAGGAAGTCTTACAGTTACAGAGCTGATACTTACTCAATTATTGAATTAAATTTAAAAATCATGTTTGGTACCTAATTGAATATTCCAAATAAAAAGCAACGACACAAAGGCACAATTTTTGAGTTGGAGAGCTATATTTAAAAGATCTTCCACAGGGACTGTGTATTTGTTTTGTTTCTTTGTGTTGGGGTTTATCACGGCTACAATAAATACGACAAAAAGTTTAGTATCGCTGACGTTATTCTACAAATGTGGTAATTATTAAATAAAGAACTCGCGAGACTGCTTGATCCAAAATGTAGATTCGATACTAAGGCACGTTCAAATCACGTTTTTTTTTTTTTTTAGTAACATTCAATTTAATAATTCAAACTATCAACACCACACATTTTAAGTCCAAAGCTACATTAAAAAAAAAAAAAAAAAAAATCCCCCACAGAGGCCATGGGTTGTCTTCTAGTATTTAATAATCTTACTTTAACATGATGTTATATACTCAAGACTTGCTTCCGCACCAATAATCAAAAATAATCTGACACACTTCCATGATCTCAAATTAACAAGTTTGCTTTTCATACTAAATACTGACTGCTATGGTAAGCTAAACTGCCCTCTGAAGAAATCAACACTGCATCATAATACACAACAAATATTAAAAAAAAGAAGGCAAAGACAGGATTGAGAAATATGACATCAATCAATCTGCATCAATGGATCTCATGTGACCCAAAAATGATTTATTCCCCATAAATTTAGCACCAATGATTTTTCTGCGACATGGACATTGAAATATGAGAATATCATAATTCTTGTAAAATGCAATGCTACAAATCAAATGGCTTGAAAACTTAGTATTCTGTTTCAAACTTACCTTTTTAGTATCCTTTAATAACCTTGGCCAAAATCCCTGGCTGCTGTCTTTCTTCATGACCACAAAAATAACTTCACGTCCTGTGATATGATATTTGGATGCCTATGAGAAAAAATGAAAGAGAACACTCACAATATATAAGGACTGAGAAGCACAATGAATTTCCATTCAATAGTTCCAACTCAATGTTGAAAATTAATTAAAATTAAAAAAAAGAGATAAGCTTGGTCTTTCTTGACATTTAACTCTTGTTATTCTACACTCAATAAAAGGCTGAGGTAATAACTATAATAATAATATGTATTCCTCCGACATGGGATGGCTGAAATAGTTACGATAAACTGTATGTTAACAAGGCGACTGAAACTAAACTGAATTCTACTAATCACTCTTCAAGATAAATAGATGTATGTAGTTTATTCTTTGTCCAGCTGGTACCACAATTGTGAGAAATGCATTTTTAAGTTAAATGTATCCATATGTTGGGTCATACTTACACAACCTGTGATGATTAGTATGGTGGTTCTATTTTTAAATATTGTTATGTATAATTCCATCTTAACAAAGTAGGATTATCTCAGCTTTAAGTGCCTGCCCTTTTTTTTTATGAGAATAATTCTTGGGAGTAGAAATTTTGAACTTACACATTTTTGCCTCTGCCTACTCCTTATCCAATTTTCAATCGCCAAAGGTTCTTCAGTGTGTGTAGCTTACACATAAGTCTCTGAATAATATTCATCCTTATCAGAGAAGTTTTAACATTGGGCTTTTCTACACAAGAAGTGATAAGACCATTGAGTGACTGGAAGAATGTGCAGTAATATTTGAATCTTTTTTATTCCCCACCACCTCCACGATGTTTTCCTGGAGTTTCAGATGCTTGATGACACGGCCGTGGCGACCCCCCATAGTGTGATTAAGACTAATTCATAACATTTTAAATTAAGTGAGGTGGGAATGTAACCAACAACAAGAACTAAACAGAAAGTGTTTGATTACCATGATGAAAACGAACTACATTTTAAGCATTACATTAACTTACGTCAGGATCAATTTCATTGTGGAATTCCATTAAGACTTCATGGTCTGTATTTCCAGTTCCACCTTTTCCATGAAAGTATAAACTGTTATCTTTGAGCGTTATTGTGGGATTTACACAATTCTCAAGCTGAATGGTGATGAGCAGTTTGTCCTTTCGCTGTGCCCATAACACAGCAGGTGGAGGTATGTGACTAAAAAGAAATCATTGAAAAAATACAACATATAATCCTTTTAAAATACATGTAGGTTAGATTTCTCAAACCATCAATTTAATTTCATCCCTGCTATGCCTTTCAATCCATTGTCCACAAATTTTATCTTACAACAACATTTTTTTTTTTATAATCCAATAAATAAGAACAATTACCTTCAGCATTAATGGGCAACATGACTGTAAAGAACAAACAGCTAAACTGCCAAAGTTTCCATTCTGCACCAAGAACTAAGAAAGCACTGTAACTGTAAATCAGGGATGTCAAACTGTTTTCACCAGAAATTTGAAAAATCCCTCCACCTCCCATTTTATCTAGTTGGTTGGACACTGCCCAGTTATGTACGACACCAACAATATAAATAAATAAAACATTCCCAGGCTTTTAATGCTATGAGAAGTTGCAAATGTTCACAGGAATCTGGAAATTTCATATTTTTCTTAAATATCATTTCCAATCCAAAATTTTTTCACATTGTAGAGCAGTGATAATAGTGAGAGTTCAATATTGGATTGCTAGACATTTCAACAACTTTTGCACTGCATTCTGGATTTATATTCTGTGAGGGTGTACCCAAGATGGTTCGTACACCGCGACAACAGTTACTAACACATTCTGAAGCATCTCAATTGTTTCAAGAAACTGAAGAAAAGAAAAAAAAAAAAGGTCACAGACTCTCAGGCTGTTCTAGACCTAGTGACGAAAGTGACAGTCATCCACATAGCGGACTTGTCAAACAAGATTTAGATTACAACAGATTGTTGAACGCTCACATAGAGTGAGCTGATAATTTAAATACTTTTTTTTTTGTTGCTGCCTTATGTCGTTTTGGAATTGAGGGTCATTCCGGGCAAGTTAGCTATTGTGTTGTACAGTTAAAAAAATCATAGCATTTCTAGACAACTTGCCTATTAACTTAAAGACGGTGGTAATTCCTTTCCCAGCAAAGACAAGCGATGAAAAGTGAAATTTGATCAACGCTTTGATGATTTTAATCAGTATCTATTTTTAGTCACATCATGATTGTTATGTACAAGAAACTTATGCTCATTTCTACTTTTAAAGACAAGGCTGAAATTTGACACCTGAAATGATGTCTTTTGTTTCCATCTTTTCGTTTTCATTGACCATGGCACGGCGGAGAAACCAAGGCACAGGTTGTGTGTGTCATCAATAATTGTTATAGTGTTATGGTAAGTGCATTCTGTTTTTAAAATGTTCTACATTTTATATATCTTGTCATTTTTAAAAAGTATTTTACACTTCTCAACACAATACTTTTGCTAAAAAGAACTTTCAGTTTCAGTAGGTGCCTTGTACTAGATCTAAATCTATGTAGGGGCTGCTATAAGGCAAAAAGGACAATATGGCAATTTTATTAACATTTCCTTTCGTGTACAGCAATACATACCCTATTTACATTTTATATGTTTTCATAATTGCCCAGAAGAAGAGTTAAGTTGACTCGAAAATTTTGCAGAGACCATCACAATCATAGATTTCTGTGTAATTTTTTCTTGAATTGTTTTGCTAGTTGCCGGTCTGACCAATCAGTAACACCGATCGTGGGTGTTCCGCGGCAAATAAATTCTTATTTCTGATTGGTTCTTCCAAACATGACAGACGATGACGTCATACGCTATGTCTTAGCTTCGGAGAGACACGGTTCAGGCCCAGATTGACCACCTTTCTGACCAATGTCTTTCTCTGATCCCTCCTCTAACTCCACCCTTTCTTCACATGTAATAACACTTGCCCAATTAGCCAATGGTAGGAGAAGGGAATTATCTATAAAGACATGTCAATTTCATATGGATGCCAATTTTCTCACCCCTCGTCCCACAGTCCATTCTCATAACAGATTTGCTCATAACCTGATGTAACTGCTTGGACGAAACCACTTTACCTAGGGGTGTATTTATGTTTTGTTACAGAATCTCAGTGTAAACTGCAAGCTATCATCCCTCTGACCACGTGGACTTAGATTTCTCTTGTTAGATCAGAACGGCTGATGCTGATGGGGCAACTGTGACTACAAAGAAATATACTAGTGATCTAATGATGGTAAAGAGTGAGAGTTGAGAGTCAATGAGAGCACAAGACAGCTATCTGATATATAAACTAAGAGATACAAAGGCTACCTCAGCTTTCATTCATTGTAATTATAGCTCAGTTACTCTCAACAGCTTGATTACTGGTCAATGCGAAAATTGATGAAGGGCCAAGTGGTCAGGGGAGTCTGCGTTATTATTCACCATGGTATAATTAGTATAAACAAAAAAAAAACTGCATGTATTTGATACCCTCTCGCTTCATACATATGTAGTTTCTTTTGATTGTAGTTCCGACCACTTGAGTTGGCCATGTGGCCTTTCTCTTCCATTCAAGAGGATTTCATCTTTGGGCATGGAATATCTCACTGTTATATTAGATCCTCTAAGTAGTTTCCTTTACCTTGTAAAAGAGTGTCTGTTGAGCTGTGCGATAATTTGACAAACATTGAGGTCGATAAACTTCAAGTCTTAGGGACATGGTGAGAAATATCACAGAGCAGTGTGGAGCCCCCACAGATAAAGACCGGTATCACATGCAAAGGCTTGCTTTTCCTGTTGTATAAACACGGGACGCGCAGTTGTAGGGTTAAGTTTCCAGGCTCATACTCATATGCATGACTCCCTTGTTTCCTTTCGTAGACGAGCCTAGGATTGCGTACGGCCAGTTGGTTTTTCAATAAAGTTTTAATTTTTTTTCAGCAGTTTTGAATTCTTTGGATCTTATCTGTGGCATTCAAGAGAATTTTCAATAAAGAAAAAACAAGCCCCAAAGCATTATCATACATATGGAGGCTCCGAATTGTGTGTGGACCATTCACGTGGATGCAAACATATCAACTCAATAGACCACAGAACATCCTGGACCTAGAGAGACCTATCAATGATGCATCCTCCCAATGCCTAACAAAAAATTCTACTGCAAGTCCTAGATCTAGCCTACGTTTTTTATTAAATTTGGTCTGTTTTGTAGCACTGACCTCATTAGGATACTTTTATTAAAATTTATTAAACTCGTAGCTCTATCTAGGCTAAACAGACCCTGCTCCAGGTAGCAAAGCAATGTTTACCCAAACTTTAGGCCAAAGCAGACCTGTGTCTGAATAGCTACGGCCTATCCGGCACTTTTTCATTTGTTCTCACCCCTACTTATTTGGCCTACCTGTTAGCGTTAGGGTGGACTTTCGCTGGTCGAGGGTCTCATATAATCATACATGTTAGCGTTAGGGGGGACCCACCCGTTCATCTGACCTACATGTTAGCGTTAGGGTGGACTTGGCGCTGGTCGAAGGTCCCAGCAGGTTAAGCCAGCGAGGTTCTATTATGTGGTATTAGAATAAATAGATCTAGATCTAGATTCTAGATCTATATAAAAGTGGGGGTGGGAACAAATGAAAAAGTGCCCCCTTTCCTTTAGTTTACCAATGAACGTGCAGATAATTTTGAATTTCTATAAACTATTGATCATGCGCAAGTTAAGTCCGACAGCGAGCATACAAAAAAAAAAAAATACAGCCTTCTAGCAAATTCCCTTCATGAGGAGACAATGCAATAACGAGCTGATTCTTGATACTGCTAAGATAATTATTTCTAAGCCCAAAGTCAGTAGAGACCTAAATTTGCAAATAGGCCTACATGCTTCTCTAAGAATATAATTATCTGCTGTTGTTAACAGCAGTTAGCATATTTGGGGCTGAGCTGTTTAGTATAGTTTTACTTTGCATACTTACGTAGCATTACTAGATGAATTCATGATATCATAAACTAATAAGTTTGGTCAATCAAGAGTGTAGGCAGGATCACAATATCACGCCGCAAACTTCTTCATGTGCGCATGCCCACGGAAAAAGAGAATTCCAGAATACACGCTGGTCCGGCTTAAATAATAAATTAATGCATTTATTTTGAAATTTAAGGTCTAAAATATCTAATAATTGAGTATACAAAAATAACTATTTTTAAACTATTATATTTATAAATATTTTAAATTTTCAATATCAGACAGCTGGCTATTTCTGTTTTTTTATTTAATTATTGTTTACCTGCTAACGTATTTTTTTGTATTTCCGAGTCATATTTTTAATTGACCATGAATTTCCGGTGTCGGGAACAAATACGATCGGGATTTTTCTTTCTTCTTTCTTTTCCTCCAGCAAAATATCCATGATATAATATTATAGCCAGTAATATTATGTAATATGAATGGTTACATCCTGGAGGCACAACCGTTTCCTGTATACTGTCATTTATCTTTGTATATCTTGAAAGCAACATGAGAAAGCATAAATAAACATAGACGTGGCCCCTTCCTCCTCTGAGGCGACATAAGTTCAGGTTAGAGTTGTTACGTTTCTATTTTCAGTTTCACTTCCCTGTTATTCTATGGCAGGGTGGAGGGGGTACTTTTTGTTTTCCATTGCTTTTTAAAATATCTTATCCAGGCACCATATAGCACGTATAATCAACAATGAAATACAAAATGTAATTTGTGTTGCAATATCATTCATTTACGTAGACTTTCTGTGCTAATTCCCGTTGCATCTAAGCTTAAATTTTGAACACTTGATGCTTTTGAACAATTGATTCACGTCTCTCCCTTTTCAATGCAACCAGAGTTTCAATATATAATGAAATGGTATTGTGGGTAACTGAAGATAACAACTCAATATTTCTAATAATCTTGCAATTTATATATCTGAAACCAGGAGAGGCGACGTTGGTTTATGTTGAAACTAGCCTACATATTGAATCTGAACTAACTCTTCAATTTTGAATGTCTGGGGAGTCCATTTTTAAAAATAAAGATCAAAGTATATGCTGTCTTTCGAAGAATGATCAGCCAGGCCGTGACTGGGCGACTATTTTTTTTTTTAATGGGAATGTTGCTAAATATAGAAGCATTTTTCAAATCAAAATTAGCATAGTGGTAAAGCGTTTATTGTGTGGTAATTTGTCGATGAAATTGGTGAGATATTTGTTGTTGAACTTATCATCATTGTTGCTACTGTTGCTTCGACCAACATTGTTTTTGTTGACGACACAGCAGATTGTGCTGTCGTTGTTATTGTTGTTGTAATGAAATTGGTGACGCTGCCATCGCTTGTCGTTACTGTCTATAGTTGTTGCTGCTGCTTCTGCTGCAGATTAATAATATTGCTGTCGTTGTTGTGCCGTAATCTTAGCCATTGCTGTTGTTGTAATTGTCGATGTCATTGTTCTTGTTGCTGTTGCTGCTGTGATGTCGTTGTTGTTGTCGTTCTTATTTATTTTTATTTATTTTTTTTTTTTTTTACATATTTCATACTGTTAAATTATTAACTGCCTGCATCACTTTAATTGATGTCCCCACTTATATTTGTGTCCTGTTTAAGAATAGCCTAGACCGGTATTTGAAAAGCAAATCATGAGTTTTAGCTGCTGAGTATACATATTTTCGCTCACGCACTGTTATTAAGAATCTGGGCATACATATTTATTAACAAAATCACAATCATTTCGAAATCGAATACTTTAACCAGTTACGATATTTCGTTCCATAATAATCACAGACATAATATTGATAGACCGGGTATGCTAGCTTAACTTCTGGCCATAATTTGAACGGTTTTTCGACGCTCTGACCCGACTGGACAATGGAGGGAAACGCGCATAAAACAGAGAAATGAGTGGGTACCACTTTGATAGGCCTAACACTCTCTGTTGTGAGTGACAGTGGATTTTAAAGTCTATTGAACCTAGATGCCCTCTAAATAACAAGCTTAATAGTAGTGGTAATCATTAAATTTCGGAGGGGAAAAAAAAAGCCATCGAGGAGAAAATACTCATAATTAATAATAAATGGTAAAAGTTAACAAAAAAGGGGACTAAAGGAATTTCTATTTAAAACAAAAAATTATCTGATCTTAATATGTGAATGAAGGAAGATAAGAAAGTGAGAAAGAACAAAATAAAACTTGGATAATTAAAACAAAAGTGGTAGGAACTTATCGAGTCCAGCATAATCCACTACCGGTACTCCACTGATCGTGGCCAACCAGTTTTCTCCGCTGTAATATAACCCAATCTAGCGCTGAGAGATTCGAAGGTTGTCACAGTTTAGGGTGGCACATTCATCTCAGGTTTAGGAACTAGGCCTAGACGATATTAATTGTATTTTATAGCAGGTTTATTGGCAGAGATAAAGGATGATTAGAGAAATGTGTTGACAGACAACAAGACCAGAGCGGGAAGAAGGACACCCCCCCCCTCCCCCCTTAATCAAATTTGAACACTTCCCGGCTCAGTTGAAAAGTGCATGTGATTTTATTGGGCAGTAGAATGTCACACCTTCCTCCTCCGTGTTGATTCTTTGAATCTAAATTCACACAGACTTACAAAGGGTACAGTGCTGACTTTTTAGATACAGATTTTTACCAAGGACTGAAAATACAAAGACTTACTGCGCGTCTCACACCAGATGAATCGTTTAACGACATCGTTCTAACGCCAGAATGTGCAAAATCTCTCTTTATCATCAATTAACACCAAACTTAATCTGTCGGGCGAAAGACTTTTAGGATGTTCTAACTAGCCTACTTTTTACCACTACCCCGGTAACAAATTTTCACCCACTGTCGATGGCACAGCCCCCCGGGGCACGCCGAAAGGGACTGAACCCCAAAGAACTGGAACTGCCCATGATTCAGCGAAACGCCTCAGGGTGCGTTCACACAAGAGTCGTTCTACCGACATCGTCCTAACTACAGCACAAGGCTGTAATGACAAAAGAACGAGTGGTGTGTTCACACATACACAAAATCAATCGTCCGCATGGTGAACAGACAGATTTACAGCAAACCAGAACAAGAGACAGCGTGAAAATATAGTATTTTTCCTACTTCCTTTTGATGATCAAAATAAAATAATGATGGTAAATAGGATGGTGATAATATTAATATCATTGTATTATTTGTAAAGCGCCTTTTACACGAGGTCTCAAAACGCTTTACAATAAAATTGTATCAAACGTCATATTATACAAAATTAATGTTAAAAGTACGTAGGAAATATTTATATATAGGCTATATATATATATATAATACACTGAACCATTAGATCTACAGGCCTGTACAAAATCATACATTTTCCGATATAAGCACTCAAAAGTACTAAACGTGCGATTACAGGTCACAAGATGTCATGTTCTAACTCTAAAAATATACTATTCATTTCTTTTAAGAAGACGTTAAAAACCCTCCCGTACACAATAAAGAAGTCATGTGATAGATATTTTCTTTCGTACACAGCAATAGCCTATTTCCATTGTTATATGTTTACTTTGTTGCCCTGAAGAAGATTTGATTCGAAAATTTAGCTTTCACTTTCAACATCAAGAAATATTTACTTATAAATGTGTTATTTGCTTCTTTAAATTGTTTAGTTAGTTGCCGGTTGGACAGTTTTTTTTTTTTTTTCGATTTCACAGATGATGATGGTGATTATGATGGTGAAGTAATTAACTGTTGCAGTACCATGTAATACAAAATTTTCTATAAATTTTTGAAAATGCCATACAGCGAAAATTCAAATTTTGCCATTTTTTCAAACTAAAAGCCCAATTACCGACCGAATTTAAGGCACATAAGTAACTTTTTGGGGTTTGTGGTGACAATGATGCATACCAAATTTGGTTTGAATCGGTTTGGAAACAAAAAAGGAGAT
>JBCAUA010094152.1:0-10428 GCA_038406235.1 Peronia verruculata
CCCCCCCCCCCCCCAAACATGCGGGTGTGGCCACTAGACTCGAGACTTGGGAGGCTCGCGTTGATTATGGTATGCACTGTAATAAGTCACACTGACGGATGACAAAGAACAGGCTCAAAACATGCAGGTGGGTCGTAATTCGGAGTAACGGGATAACAGAAAAGAAGTTCAGAGTGGGTCATATGTCGGATTTAGGAGGAAGTCGCTACTCGGAGGTCCTTCATATAGAAAAAAACGTTCCGTCATACAATTTTAGGTTGTAACTGAGGGGGTCTTAAATCGGATGGTCCACTGTAGCTCATATTGCTAGCTGAATTTTTTTTTTTTTTTTCACTTACAGTTTTCACTTGCTAAGCGTTCTTGTATGCGGAGTGAGCTTGCTTTCATGCATATAAATTATATAGTAAAAAATCCCTCATGAGACCAAAGCGTGCTTATAAGCGGAGTGTGCTTATATTCGAAGTGCTTATATCCGGAGACCACTGTACCATAATTATGACTGGTTCTCAAAGGTAACAGTTGTCCAGGAACAAAGCGTTCCGTTCCTCTGATTCTGGTTGTTCTATTACGTTTTACACTTGCAGAGAAGGTTAAGTAACTGCAGTATGAGATGCAGATACACCATTGTCCAAAATTGTCTTTAATTTTTTTTTTTTTTTCTTTCTTCTTGGTAAAAGATAATTATGTTAAGAAAAGGATAACGATTTTTTTCTTATCGTTTATCTATTATCTGTTTTCCCCCAGCTGGCTCGAGAATTCTGTCCACACCATGTTGGTCATTATCTAGGGATGGACGTCCATGATACCATCTCCATTTCCCGGAGGACAAAACTGCAGCCCAACGTGGTCATCACTATTGAACCAGGTCAGTCACGGATATCAAACACTTTGTCTACTGCTGTCTGATAATAGCCTAAATCAGATTCATGCCAATATACAATGGGAGATTATTTCACAGTATCTACTCCTCATTCGCACTCCCAAAAAAAGGGGAGAAATGGCTATTAGTATTAGAGTAAAGTGAGATCATTTTGACCAGCCCTATCACTTTCGTTTGGTCGACAAAACACAAGTTGAGAGAGCACTGTGAAGAGGAAAGAATCTCTATACTTCTTGTCAATTGTAAGACTGTTCACTTCACAAAAAAATTTGATATAATTATAACATTAAGAAGAAACATTCCTGTGTTTCAAGCTAAGGGTGCAAAGATGTTTTTTTTTTTTTCCTCATTACACAGTTTGTTCAATTGAGATTTTTGTCTGGTAAAGGGAAGTAATAGTTTTGTTTCGTCTAGTTTACTCTGGGCTCATCATCGACTTTTATATGCAGTACTTTCTGCTTCCTTCTTTCATTATGCACCATTAGTAGCTATTTTTATAAATGTTTGTAATCTTGCATATGATACAAACATATTTTGTTAAAAAAATCGCCATTCGCAAAACAGGTTCTTGTAAATGTACAATGGGTGGGAACAAAGTGTGCTGCCTTCACCATAGTTTCTAGTTTTCAATTTTATTTGCCTTCTAGTTTTCCCAACAAAGATATGGCCTGAAAGGCAACAAATGAGAGATCTTAAAGAGCATATAACCTGTTTACCATATAAGAAATCAGACATGGAGATCAGTTCGTTACATTGTAATAGAGAGAGAAACAAATGATGGTGAAGTTGTTGGTTTGACACATATTGTCATGGCATATATATGTCTTGTGGCCAGTCGAAATGAGATGTAAGTCATTGGGCTAGAAACAAGAAATCAGGCTTTGAGTGTGATGAGATGGGTCAGACATCAGCTTTTTTCATTGCAGAAATCAAAAGTACATTCATTTCTGAACAAGACAGTATAGGCCTTACCCTCGATTTATACATATTACTTCCTTAAAATCGGATTTTTGTGAGGTGGGCATGTAGTTTTATGCGTTTGACTGTTCCTTTACACTCGATTTTCTCAGAATTTTGGTCATTACCAGAGGGTCTCCCTTTGTCTCTTTAAACTGCAATATCTCTGGCTAGAATGAAGCTAGCTCAAAACTTTTTTCACCATCTGAAAGGGCATGACATAAGCTTTCACGTGATACCAAAAAACCCATAGGTTGAAAAATTGACATGCGTCTTGTTTTGAGTGGCTGTGAGACATATATTATTGTCATGAAGTGTAGCATTAAATTATTTATTATGTAACCAGTTTTTATTCAGATGGCTTAGAGTATATGTAATATAGAGCACTCCAGAAACTAAGTCTGTAATTTTTAAATATTTTTCTCATTCCTTTTTCACCAGGTATCTACATTGGAGAAAACAATTACAAAGTCAGTCCTGAATATCGTGGAATTGGAATCCGTATTGAAGACAACATTTTGATAACTGACTCCAAGCCCATTAATCTGTCTGCATCCTGTCCTAAGTCGATTGAGGAAATTGAAAATTTAATGTCAAGAAGATGACAAGTGACACTGGCATGAATGACTAATGGCTTGGGTTTAGCTCTCTCTGGGCTGCTTCAGGGTTTTCAGTAGATTTTTTCTGACCAAGCAAAAGACTGGAATACAAACACTCCAAACTGTTCACAAGTTTTTGATTTGACCCTGTCACAGTGAGTCAGAAATGTATGACTAAAATTCTTTGCTGTGAGCCTGTTGGACCTGGATGCCCTCTAAATAATAGTATTAGTGAGTAGTGTTAATGATTTAATGGAGTAGAAAAACGCCTGATGCACTTCTGGTGTCAAGTTTTTCTCGATATCTTGTAGTGCACTGTTGTTGTGGGAATTTATGGTGGAGTTGTAAACACATACATGGGTGATCTATTTGTAGTAGGGGGTACAAACACTTTGCTGGGGATTTCCAGGTCTGTGCTTGGTCGAATTAGAATTATCAAAGTATTTTGTATAATGATTTCTGTTCAGTGTCTTTTTTGTTTATTTAGTGATGAGCCTAATGCATGATGAAATTATGATTTCCGCATAATATGTAAGCAGTGTGATATTGATGTCTTGATATAATGCATTATATTTGATTTTCAGAATGCTTAGGGATCTATAACATTTGAATTTTGTTAATATCAGACATGCTGTCACATGTTGAAAATGACTTCACATAGACCTTCATGACAAAACAAGAAAAGATTTTGTCAAGGCTGAAGGCTCAGCCTTTCCAAATATTTCATTTGCATCAAGCAACTAAGACTATAATGCTCATGATGCTTATGAATAGACAGTGGTAGATTGACATTTTTAAGGTGGGAAGGGAGGAGGAGGGGGTGAGGGCACAGTATTTGATTTTCCAGTTTTGGGTCAGAAAGACAATTTTCCATTTTGCATTTTTAAGAAAGAGTTTTCAGTTCTCTACCAGATTTTTTGGTCCAGAATGTTCCTGTGATGGCAGATTTTTTTTTATACATGGGGAGTAGTCAAAGCAGCAAAATTCTTTGTCAAAATGAGGGAAAAGATGCTTATTTGCCATGTCTTTTATCCTGCTCCTATTGATTACAGCAGCTGTTGAATTCAACAGGAGTCTTTTGAGGATTAGTACTGTTAAAACAATCACTGGACTTTGGTTGGGGAGCTTACTCATTCAGATCCACTGACATGAAAGAAAGAATCTCTACATGAATATGTTAGCTTATCTAGTATCAAATATAGCCACTAAGGCCACATTTGAGACCCAAGGATAAGCTCTCCAGAACGCATTAGAGACAGAGGCTTCACATTTCATGGCTTATGGTTATTTTTGATGTCTTGTATCAAATTGTAAAGTTTTGTGTATATTTCTGTGATCTGAGAAAAATGCGGCCACATTTTTCCTACTTGCCACACAATTTCCGGACTTTTCCCCGTTTTGGCACTTTTTGCCCTTTTGGAGCATTTTTTGACATTTTTGTATATTTTAATTACTGAAGTGAATAGAAATTCTTTTTTCATTTTGATTTTTTAAAATTTGGATGGACTTTTCTTTCCTGGCATGAAAACAAAATAAAATGATTTCTTTGCTGCGACTACAGTTGACCTCTAAATGGCTTACAGCACTTAATAAAGTCAGAATGTAAACAACTGCCTAGTAAACATCTAGATCGACACAAAAAAAAAAATCCACCAGAATGTCAGAGAAATGCTTTGTTTAAAAAAAAAATCTATACATGCATGTGCGGGTATTTTGCCTGGTGAGAAGACTGAGGGTGACGAATATGATGATTCTGGGTCAGACTGGGTGAGTGAGCCTGAACTGGACTCTGAGAATCGAGGTCAAGGAGTGACGATGATCAAACCTGGCTTCATGTCTTCAACAGATCTAGATCTAGATCTACATAATTTAGATCTGAATCTAGGCCTACTGCTATGGAGAGGGATTGTAGAAGAAGGGGTAAGGGTAAAACACTAAAGAGAGGAGGGCTTCCAGCAAAGAAATTCAACTCAGTTTTAGGCCTCCTGACATAGCCAGTACCGGTATGAAATATGACCCTGAAAAAGCTTACTGGGCTGATACAATGGCCACCATCCAGGAAAAAATCAGTGTTGTATTGGGGAATGAAAAATTGGTTGCAATGACTAATTGAAGAGAAATGGACTAATTCATCAACACGTCAAAATAAGCTTCTAAAAGTGGACGGAACATCATGCCACACCAGCAACATGCTCAGTATAAGGAGTGGACACATGTCTCACATCATGGTATTAAATCACAAATGAAAAGCTGTTCTTGCTGCACACAAAGATCACTTCTTCACTTTTACCTGGAATCTGGGACATAGGCCAGCTACAAGAGCTCTCCAGGCATCCCTGTCCTGAGCCAGATGTTCCAGCTGCCTCCAGGTGCAACCCATCCTTTGGGTATCTGCTTCCAAGTCCTGGCGCCAGGTGTTTTTTGGTCGGCCTCTTTTCCTTTTCCCTTGGGGGTTCCATGTTAGTATTGTTAGGGCCTGTCATATGATGCTGGATGCAGGTTTCTGGAGCGTATGTCTGATCCATCTCCAGCATCTCTGCAGTATCTCTTCTTCTACGGGCTGATGTTTCATTCGTTTCCACAGCTCTCGGTTGCTGATGTCAGGTCAGCGAATTCACAGGGTCTTCCTGAGGCATGTGTTAATGAACGTCTGGATTTTTTTCATAGTCGTGATGGTAGTTCTCCATGTCTCTGCACCATACAGTAGTATAGGCTTAATTATAGTGTTGAACATCCTGATTTTGAAGAAAATAAAGTGGTCGTTATTGGTTGATGTCACCTGTCACTACTGTCAGTTTTAAAGGAAATTTTTTAATTACTATGAACATTTTGTGCCCTGAAAATTTTTAGTTTTGAAAAACATTCTGCCTTTTTTGCTTGTTTTTGCATGTGTGTGTTATCAAAGAACTGACAGTGAGAGGAGTTTGCATGTTTTATTTTCATATCTTGATGTGATATTCATGTAAAATGTCAGTAATGTATGTAATCAAAATTTGAAAATGCTTTTCTTCTAGAGGAGTAGGCTATATTATGATATCTACTAGACAGAAAGCTGAGTCTCACAGGCTGGTAAATTAGTTTGCAGTATCTGGACAACATTTAAGTATGCCATTGATCACACTACATGTATTTTGTTTTACACTTACATCTGTTGATAAAAGAGAAATTTTACCAGCTTTATAGTGTGAGTGGGTAATGCAACATTTCAGTGTAAAGGATATGACCTGCGCAATTGGTACCACATTTTGCAAGATGTTATCTCTCTCTTTTCATTCAGTCAAATTGTATCTCTTTTCATTCAGTCAAATTGTATAAGTAGAAGAGAATTCATTAATGTAACATTGTACATTATGTCCATGGATGTGAGAATAATGTGTTGAACACTGTATTCCTGCACTTAAAGAGACATGGAAAAATTAAAAATGTATGTGTGTGCATTTTTCAGCTCACAGTGAAATTAATTTTTTGTTTAAAAACTGAAAATTGCCAGTTCACTCATCCATTCCACCATTCCATGAATAAACAATAAAATTGTTACTTGTTTTACAAAAATGTTTATTTTCTCTTAAGTTTGCATAAATCAAGATCTCATTTTTTACGTAATGTAATCAGATATTGCTTGAGTATAAACATGGCTGTCTCTTGATTAAGCTGTCCTAACTATGGAAGAACTGATTTTGATAAGGTGTATGCACTATTACTATACTGCTAAGAGAGCTGTTAAGTGATATATGAAAACCCTACAAATAGAATAACAAACAAAACTGAATAAACCATGAGGACTAACCATAGTAGGCCTAATCAATACATCTCTCTATCTGAGCATACCACACAACATTACTAATTTATTTAGGACAGCAATATATAAACTAGTACTAATCTACATCAACCAGAAAATGTACTTCGTGTGGTGTTTTAAAAAAAATATGATCATTAACTTTCTACTTAAATTTCAAACATCTGAACAAGGGTCCACAATCTGTGAACAGGGATGCCAGACTGCTTTCACAAAAAAAGTCGGACCCCCCACCCACCAGCGCTGCCCCATCACATAAGAGTAAGACACTAGGATTTTCATGCTAGAAGTTTTAATTTGAAAGAAGTCCACAAGCTTTCAGAAGATCCTGGGATGGGACTACAAAATTATACATGTGGAAATTCCAAGAATTAAAAAGATCCCACAGGCAGTGCCATGGTCATAATCATCAAGTATGATCAAGGGTAAATAGATTAGATCTAGATCTATTTCCTGGATCTAGACTGCAAACAGCTGCCCTCTTTACACTGGTTTTTCTATGAATATCGGCACATTCTTTGTTGTTGTCAGTACTCTGAGGTGCTGATTGTCTATCAACTCTCATGTGATTGCATGTCATCGCATGCAAGGTATTAAGCATTACGAATTTCTATCTCGATCTTCAAACAGACGTTGAACAAACGCTTCCGACTATCGTCTTAGGTATGAGGATAACTCTTTCGTACTTCCGCTTTTTATTGTCATCATGCGGAATTTGCATCGCAAATTATTATAAAACTGCAAGTGTCTCATGGATTCAGTAACAGTTGACGGTTGGCTAATAGTAGGAAAGTTGGCGACGACCAAACTAGAAATTCTGACTTAAATCACAAGTTTGACATTCCTGTGTGAATTTTTCATTTTTATACAAAAAATTTCATCAACTCATACAGGATTCAAGCAGGACAACAAATAAACTATGAAATTAAATTGAGTCATGCTTGCAGCATTATTCTGAAAGCCCAGAAACAATCACACAATGTCACTACATGAAACAAATTTGTCATGCCCCACTGAATCCCAACAGTGTGACCGAGTTTCTATAGCATTAACAGCCCAGGACGGATGGGAAAAAAAAATGAGGATAAACTAAGGATTTATCTCCACTGGCAAAACTATATTAAGTCACAACAAGTGGACTTGTATAGTTTGCTGCTAGTAGAAAATGATATATTTCTGCCATATAACATGTATAATAGTCTTGAGGTAAACCACTCCTCAGCAGCTGCTTTAAGTCACAATAAGTGGACTCGGTAAATAAACAATTACATTGCATGAAATGGTATTCTATTGCTGCCATATAATAATACATGTATGTACATTCTCAAAGTAAGTTAATGAAGCCAAGATATTGCTAAGGCACTAAAAATAGAAGGAAAAATCCAAATTTACAGCAGCACAAATCTCCATACAATCATGACAAGTGTTTCGTTGGCTTTCTAGACTCCCCTTCAAAGTAAGGCCTATTTCATTCATTACTATACAAGAATGTGATTGGAATTTCATATTTTGAATATTCTGAGTGATGGTGAATTCAAATTCATCGCAACTTTATTGCTTTATAGAAATCTGGTATGACCCTGAGATTTTGATCTATGAAAACAATTTGAAGGGTAGTTTCAAACCTAACATTGCTTCTTTTGCAGTTTTAACTTCCTGGTGAAGGTGATATATTCTTTGGAGGTAGGAGTTTGGTTTTTAAGCTGCCTTTGGAAGAAATGGAAGCTAATTTCAAAACTTTTCGGAATGTGTCAGATTGTTCGAAGCTTTTTATATCTTCATCCCTGATTGAATTTTCATCATTAAATAGCAATCGCTTTTGAATATCTGCTTTTGAGGTTTCATCAAATGACTGAACAGATCCATCCTCTGTGAGCTCATCTCCAAATCCAAAATCTGTGATCCCCAGAGGTATTTCTTTATGTCGTCTCAATGATGGATGCATTGGTATACAGCAAAAATCTTCATCTTGGTTGGTTTCACTGGTCTTCTGGTTGTCTGATTGGTGATCAGATTCTGAAAAGAAATTGAAATACTCACTCTTATTACAATTAAGCAGTTAAATTTGAATTTACATGTATATTTTTTATTATTAATTTCACTTGTATTCAGATTCTGCAGTGACAGTAAAATATTTTTCTATACTTCATCACTTGGCTCCTCTCATTTGAGACTTTACCAAACATTTTTTCTCTAAAACCCGCTCCCAAATACAAAATCCACCTAAGAGCCCCCTGTCGGACCAAGACACGTGAAAACTTAAGGGTGTAATTTCACACTGTTTTGTCTACTTGAGTGAAGTGCAGTGCTGCTACTGCTAGATGTGCAGTAACATGGAAACAGGGGTGGAGGGATCAAGAAAACAAAGGAATGGAAGTGATGGTTGATGTATAACTGCATAATCAGGCCACAACGTGGACTAACCCGTAAGCATTGCTTTCTTTGACAACACATGGGACAGCACTTGTGATTGGTTCTGTGGATAAGGGAGGAGTAAGTTTAGCTTGACTGGTCAGCTGTTTTGCTACTTTGGTCAGTCCGGCAAAATGTAAATTTATGTAAACACTTCAGTCACTCGTGCTATTATCCGTAAGATAAATACCAGTACCATGTTTTCATTTAATAGTTCTACTGTTATGTGAAAACTTACTCAACATTTAAACGCTGGGCATTTTTTATATAATTATACATTAACAAATTTTAGGAACTGTTATATCTAATATCGACATACAGGGAAGAAAGCTGTACGTTCGCACCGATAAATCTTTTCACTGATGGCAACGATCACTTAATCATAGCAGTGAAGACAGTCTGTGATCAGAAGAGTAGTGTAATTTTTCAATCTGCCTGAGAACCCGTCCACCTAAGAGCATCCCAGTGGCCAGATTTGCAGGTGGGGACCCCTGTATTTTCTTTTGATTTTGAGAATTTAGTTCCAGCCTAATACACAAATTCCAAGTGTAGCGCCAACCAAAAAGCCTATTCGACTCTGGCTGAGAGGCCAGCCTTGGGGTCAGTAGCAGAGCAAGTTACCCAACCACAGCTGGTGTGCCCAGACTTTCAGTCATGTTGTTACAAAATTGGTGGAAGTATGGTTATTTCCTCAGGTTACAAAAAAAAAAAAAAAATTATAACCCACTGAGTGATTTACAATGCTCAGTCTCCCTATAAGTGGCTGCACATTCTATTGTCAGTTTTGTAGTGAACAACTTAAAATAGGGAACAACTTAAAAAACATTCAGGAATGTGAATATCTATACTGTAATCCGAATTGTATGTTCGATAGTATCACAGCAAACATTATGTCCATAGTAAGAATATGATAAGATTTTACAAGTCACAATTTTTCACTTACATGAGGTTTGTAGCACATGGACATGTGAACAAGCTACCACAAGAAAACATAAGGTCAGCAGGAGACAGAAAATAAGGATGGGAATAATAAGTGGAGAACTGAACACATGTTTGACGGGAAATACAATCTCAGCTTGTGCATCAAAATCAAAGACATTTCAAGTAAACACCGTGGAACACGCCAGGTGATCACCCCCAATGGCAAAATTCATCAGTAAGGAGGGTATAAATTAAACTAAAATGCACTGCAAGAATTTTGGAATTGGTGTAATGACAGTGTGACTTGACCTACCAAATTCATCTCATTTCAGACTGAATTCCTTCTACTAACCACCGTTCTCCTTGCATGCATCTCTAAATTTTCAATTTTTTGTTCAAACCTGCTACTTGATAATGAGTTTGAAATTTTGAATTTCTATTGGCTGACTGTACAGCAGAATCTGTATACAAGTTTTTAAACATGCCAAGCCTTGGCTGGATCACTGTACAGGGACAAGAATTTGGAAGAGCCTTGACTTGCACAGTTCAACTGTTGTCCTGCTTTCATTCCTAATTGTCATTTAAAAAAAAAAAAAAAATCTCAACAGAACACATTTCATTCACAATTGGGTACATACTGCTGCAGGATAAATGCCAGCCGGGTCTAACACTTCATTATCAGCAGACTATTCTAGACTAAATGCAACCTTAAATATGAGACGTGACATGATGAAATCATGCGCTCGTCAAATTTTGAGCATATGGAGTTATTGGTATCACTGTGATGATTATTCATTTCCCTTTCAGTGTGTGAAAAAAGTATTGGTCTACCTTAGGTAGAAGTTGAGATATTGGCAATTAAA
>JBCAUA010094163.1:0-10428 GCA_038406235.1 Peronia verruculata
TCTATCTATCTATCTATCTATCTATCTATCTATCTATCTATCTATCTATCTATCTATCTATCTATCTATCATCTTTCCCTCTCTCCTCCTCTATCCATCTATTCATCTGCCTTTTATTATTTTTTTATATGCCTAGTGGTCTATTTATCTATCTATCTGTCAATTGATTGTTTAATTTAAGGAAAGATTGACTAATAGATATATATTTTGCGTTCAAAAATTTAAAGCCTAACCGATTCTAAAAGTCAAGGTAATACATACGTGTTAATTTACCTCTGTTCCTCTATTCCTCTTCTCCTAATTGATAGTGTATATGAGGAAAAAAATAAAAAAATTAATGATTTATTAGGTATAGTCAAGTGGACTGACACACATTTCGGATCTTCAGCATCCTCAGAAAGTGAGGATCTCAACCTACCAAAAAATAAGTTGTGCTTGGTTATAGGCCTATACTTTGGCGTATATTATGTATTATCCTGGTTCTCAGATTCAGTTAACACAGCTAGAAAAGCCGTTATATGCATTTATTCAACCTATCTTTCCTTCATAGACCGTAACTTAAATAATAAATGGACAGATAGACAGATACATAACCCAGTAGGCACAGAGACAGACATGGATAAATAGACATACAGACGGAAGAGAAATGTAATAAAGAGCAGAGGGCTGGGTAGCAATCAATTTAAAGAGGTCAGTCTAAAAGTAGCAAAACCCGATTTCGATATTTAAACCTCCAAAATCCAATTTTCAGGACCTTCTTACCCCCACCCCCAACCCCCTTCCCCTTAAAAGATTTTATAGACAGATCTTATTCTTGGATCTTGGATATCATAGCTGGCTTTTAGGTTGCACTGGCTAGCAGTCTGCTTATTTTCATTTGAATTGCTATCATTTTTGCTTCAGATAGAAATATTATAGGTGGGAGCAGGGGGCGTAATTTGTGACTTTTAATTTTTATTCTCCAGATGCCTTATTGCGTTGCTAAGGTGGAATTATTTTTGCCTGCTCGGTGGAATATGAAAATGACATAACAAAATTATATCATTGGCAAGACAGCCTCGTCACAGAAGCAGTGCTGTGTGTGTGTGTGTGTGTGTGATTGTGTGTTTGTGTGTGTGTGTGTGTGTTTCTATTTTTTTCTATTACGTGGTCATTTACCTTTAATTAAAAAAAAAGGAAAAAAGAAAAAAAAACAAAACAAAACAAAACAAAACAAAGCAAACAAACAGGTGGCTGTTTAAACGAAATATTTATTTACCAACAGTTTATCAAAGTTTCATTTCAAGCACACAACACTTACAATATTTATCTTATAAATAAAAATGGCAGACAGTTATACAAATTTTAATGTGCATCAACAACACAGTAAAAATATAAACAATATCCCAACGCATTTTGAGATACTTTTATTTTAAGACAGAAAAAAAAAGAACATATATACCTACAAAAGAACTCTGGAACTACACATTATAGTCTATATACCTTTTTCAATCTCCCGGTGGAGTTCATCTCGTCAACACAATATCACTTATATTTCTAAGCAGATAATTTTGCAAACTGGGGTTAAACAGAACTTTTTGAATCACTGTTTCCTACATGTCCAGCTTGTCATATATAATATTTGTTGTTTGTGGTTTGTCAATCGTGTCATATTGATACACGTTTTATTTCCTGACAAATTTCACAGGCTGTTTTCTATTTTCACTGCCGTTGTCATTAACAATGGTGAGGTTTCTCTTGGGGTTGAGAACAGCACCTGGTGTGGCTGTGCAACCCATTCCTGGAGTGACAGTCTAGAGTTGCAGTTGATGCAGACAAATCAGGATGACTACTCCAGCAAGAAAGAAGCAGGGGCGGCTCACAGTTTGCGGCGTGCTCGTTTCTGTGCTGTCATTCTCTCCTGCTTCTCTGGTTGTTTGATTCCTCTCTGCACCATTTGATGCCAGCAGTCACGGTCGTCAACAGCTGTTTCCCAGGCATCATGGTCAATGCTGCAAACTTTCATGTCAGGTTTGCACACATCCTTGAACCTGAGAGTGGGGCATACTATGCATACCAGTGCGTCTGTTCCACACATAGCCTATTACATATGTTGTGAATGTTACTTTATTTCTATCATGTAAGTTATTTTTCCATATGCAGTTCATCATATCAGTTGTTATCACTACATTTTACTTGTTACATGCAATTTTTTTTTTTTTTTTCAGGGCCAACTTATTTAAGCTACTGTTTTTCCTACTTCCAAGTAATTACATACAATATATCATAGAGCTTCTGCAGGCTCTTTGTATAAACTGCTCTGAATAAAAACTGCATGAAATAAGAAGACAAATAAAAATAGGCCTATTTGATTTGATTTTTGTGTGATAGGCAAACTGTTATTAAGTACTGATCCATGAAAATGACAGTTTAGTCATTTTCTGCAGTTTTGAAAAAAAAAAAAGAAAAAAAAACCCTGTTGACAGTAGGAGTCATTTGGCTATGCCATTATGACTCTGTTAAAATAATTCATAATTCTTTTGCCACATTTCTTTTCACTGGCAATATCTGACAGCTCTCATGATCAGGCACAACACAAGACATCAATTGCACTCTGGCATATAGGCGGACTAATACTGGCATATGGATATACTGGGAATGGACTTTTCTTGATAAAGAATTTTCTCTTCAAAACATTTGCTGAGATGGCAACTGTCAGGAGGTTGAAAAGCTAATATGTACTGTGCCATTCAAAACATTTATTTGGTTTTAGTATAATTACTGAGATAATAATAATAAGCTTAGTAAAAAAAAGACATTTCAGTTGAAAAATTCTGATGGCTGGAATATCTCTGTACTCATCATCTGAATGATATGGACATTTATTTGAAAATAAAAACAATCAAAAAAACACTGCTACAGTGGTGTAGCATTCAGTATAAAAGAGACAGTCTTCTATTGATTTCTAGTGTTAGAATCTACATTTAAATATACATACAATATGAATAGCAAAGAGAAAGTCAGGGGAAGAAAAAGGCACACAGTATAGAACATTCATTAAAACATACAAATGGGTGGAGAGGAATATACATCACCGATATTAAGATATGACACAGAAATAAATTTCATAAAAAAACAAAATGCGATTTTGCAATTTCTTCACATTTATTCATCTGAAAAATCTGTTTTTGTTTGTGTGGAAAATATAAGAATAATACTGAAGTAATGAGGAGACAGGTTTTGTGCCTGAAATGTTCACTAAAAACAACTAAAACAAAAACGACAACAAAACAATTATTTTCAGATATTCCTGAATTACACAGATAAAAACAAAAAAATGTAATTGACTGGGTCATCATCAGGCCTTCTGTGATAAAACAAAAACCTGCCATTCAAAACTGAAATTTTATGAGCAACGATACCCTAAAGGGAAATTAATAACAAACATTTGGTTTCATTTTTTGGAGAATTGTCTTCATCACAGTGAATCTTTAGGAGGGTGCAGGTCCTGAGAGTGATTTTGTAAATGCCTAAACTAAGAACTCTTTAAGCTTCAAATTTTGACTCAGCCTGCTCAAATTAGAGAAAAAGTATGGACAAAAGAATTGTTTTGTATCTGGCTGCCTTGACAATGCCACCATCTTGGATTTTGTGTCTTGAAAATTGGCTGTTTTCAGAAGTGTTACGCTCCTAGAGCATTCAATATCATCGCTTGGGGTTTAGTACAGTAATAAAATAGCTCAATATGAACAAAAACTTGCACATTTAACAAAACAAATTATGTCATAAATTGTTTGTCATGCAACTTTCAAACATGTGGGTCAATGGAACTCTATATATCTCAATTATTGGTCAAACATCCAATTCTTCTTTAAAAACATTAAGACAATTTAGAAAAAAATGATGCATATTTTTGAAACATATGCACTGAAAAATATACATGTATATTTAAAATCTGAAGTCAACTGGTTCAGAAATAAAATAGCCTTCCAGAAAAATATGAAAAAAATCGCATTTGAATTTTCATAAATGTTCCATATATCTCTTGGTGGTGCCATGCTGGCACTATTTTGGAGCATAAAGCAGATGTTTTTGTCCCCAGCTTATAGTTTTCTCACATCAGAAAAGGTCAAAGAGTCTAAAAATAGCAAGAATTCCATTTTGATATCTACATCCCCAAAAATCAATTTCAGCACCTGCACCCTCCTTAACAATTAAAGTCAGTCATAAATTCTGGCTATGTTCTCAGATACAGAAGAATGCTTCATCTTCCTTCATGAGAGCAGGGTGTGTCATACTTCAAATGCATCCTCGTAAATTGTAAATAGCCATGTAGATTGGCCATCTCATTTCAGTGTGTTTTTCAAGTGACAGAAAAAACAATGTGTCAGGTGGAGCAAACGAATGATTTGAGAGAGGCAATTTGTGCAAAATGTTATAAAGCTGCTTAAATTAAAATGCTTTAGTGCTATTTTTTTAGCCAATCAACTGATAATTTTTTAAAGTCTTTGAAGTTTGAATGGGTATTAGTAATAAGTTAATAAAGAGGGCTGAAACAGCTCAGCTGGCTGGTTACCTATCTCTGAGACGAGCAATCTTCTCATAGCTGATACAGTCAACATAGTAAATTACAATGACATACAATCATGATATAACAAGAAAAAAAAAAGGGGGGGGGGGGAATAACTACTGAGTAAATATCAAATACTGAGACAGTTTATGTGCCAATAAAAATTTGAAAATGAACATTTTCAGAACAAATCTTTTTCTTTTTTACCCTCATACAAAAATTTCATCAAACTGAAAATATCATTTGAAAACTTAATAACAACTCATGCAAGAAATTAATAATTAATAGACGGACTGACTATCAACAAAATGTGCACACATACAAATAGATTTATGTGTATGGGAAGATGGATAGAGGCACAGATGGATGGATGGATGAATGGAAGGGAGGAATATGAATGCATGATGAATGGATGGATGAGCAGATAGACAGATAAATGGTTAAAAAATAAAAAGATTAAGCAATTTTGAAACAAAAACATGGCATCTGATAAATATGCTTCTTCTATAGATCCATGTAAATAAATACCGGTACTCTTTGATACAAACAAATGCACATAAAATAAATAAGATTTTGATAAATGCTCAAAAGATCAAACAAAGCACTTGAAAGTAAATGTGATATAAAAATGACTAAATACACAAATGCAATAAAAGCTTGGTCACAGGCTTCCATTTTAATAATTGTAGTCATAAATATTTATTTAATTTACTTTATGTTATTATTCCATGCTCTCATCTAGGGGAAGGCAAACTACACAGAACATTAAAAGTAAAATAATAAAGGCCATGTGCCAACTTTTACCCTTTTCGCATGTTTTACAGGTGTCCTTCAGGGCCTGGGGGTGTGTGAGCTTGAGGAAACACATGTAGCGCAACTAACTTTGCCCCGGCCTGACATGTTCATAATAAAGGCCCAGATAATCTCTATAATGAAGAGATTGAAAGGCCCAAAACAAATCAATCAATCAATGCAATAAAAACAAAACAAAATCGTTAAACTCACCTATAACAATCACTGACCATTGGGATTAGGTGCAATTTGCTGCATAGGCACTACAACACATGCATCTATAACATAAGTGATAAAAAAAGGTAAAATATATGAGGTCTGTGTTCAGGACATCACAGAAATCTTGGTAGTTATATATATGACTGAACTTCACAAATACTAAGATCCTATGTCCCATACCAAACTAAAGAAAAAAAAAAAGGAATAAAGTGGTGCCAATTTAACTTTCCCAATTCACACGCTGCTCAGAAAAATTGAGGATGGCTCAGTAGATGCCTCAGTAAATAGATTCAGTCAGTCATGAAAGGCACTCATTGCAGGGACAGTGCAAGCATTGGATTTCAACAAGAACAAATCCACCCAAATGCTTTCAGAAAAGGATAAAAATATAAATTAATTTGAAACCATGATATATATAATACATATGTCATCAGATCATTATGCTAAAAGTCTTGCTCAAAATCCAATAGTTTCTAATGGAAATAAGATAAATACAAGAACTGCATGGAACATGGCCATTTCTTTAATTCCTTAATGTGTGCTTAGCTGTTGGAAACAATAGTCCAACTAAATTCACTGTTCCTGAAAAATATAGCAGTCTATGCTCTCTCACGACACAACAAAATAGAAAACGATATCTAGCCAAATGATTCAAGATGATGCCCAAAAAGGATAATTTTAAAAACAGTAGAATATGATGATTGAAGGTGTAATTGGCAGGTGAAATGGGTCTGTATAGCTTTTGCTATGAGGCAACACTTACAGAGAAAAGATGATAATAAAAAAATGTACAGTTTTATAAACAAACCTGACAATGTTAGAGACAATATTGAAATAGACTCCATTGTAGTGCAAACAGGGTTCTACAGGTTCAAACGCGTTACAGTTATAGATATGGGTTACTACAGGATAATGAGAACACTAAAAAAAAATAATTAACAGGTAGGGATTATTATTATGGTAAACCTGTGGAAATAGGCTTTTGCTACAATGATATGAGAAGCACGCACATAGATAGAAATAAACATTGTGGGTAGGTTCCATAAGTAATTATTCTTTCAGTATCGACAGCAGCTTTTAATCATAACATTTACAATTGAAGACAGCAAGGGTTATTCCTAAATAGGATAATTTGTAACACTTTTGACGGCTTTCAATCAAACTACAATACTGACAGTGATTAAATCCACAGATGATGTGACACATGGTAAAAGTTATATTTCTAAAAATATAGATGCAGTATAATGTTAGTGATTTTTTTTTAGATCATTTATAAATGTATTTGATTCTTATGGTTTGGCCATGAGAAGACAGATTATATTTTGGCTCATTTAAATTTGGCTTCTTACATTCACTGAAAAGACAGATTACTGTTTGGCTATGTAATGTTTGGCTTCTAATATTCACAAAGCAAATATGGTAAAACAATACATTATGTTTCCTGGTCCTTATAATTTTGATGACAATTTATTCTGCGGCAAATATGTGTAATATGCTGCAAATGTTTTACACAAACTATCATCGGCTGGCTCTAGATTGTCAAAGAGATGAGTTTGCTCAGGGACGTGGCCGCTATACTTTGCATACAAGTTATTTTTCTAATACTCTTAAATTCAACAGTAAGATACTCATCATATGCTCTGTACACAAGAGAAATGAGTCAGATTTCAAGGAGGCTTCATTGAGAAAATCAGATTTTGCAGATCATAGGGTCACAGGAGTTAACTTTGAAAGTAAACATCCTAGCACAGAGAGGCTGTAGATAACTATTTTTTTTCTCACCAAAGTATACTTTTTTCCCTTTACTGCTTATGTCATCAACCCTCTCATGACAAATTTGATATGAGACTCACTTCAACCATTGGGTCAACATATTTTGTTATTTAGATCTGCACTGTCATTTCTTGAACATAGATAAACATTATTTCTTATAGATATCCACAGCACTCTAGCATCTTTTGACACTTCCTGGTAACACGAAACCTTTCCATTTAAGCAATGGCTTTAGCCTTTGGTGTTACTTTCTGAGGGCTGTGAGGAGCAGAGTTACATATTGTGAGCTGCTGGGGCTGTTGTTGTTGTTGCAGTGGCTGCTGTTCCTGTTGTTGCTGTTGTTGCTGTCGCTCTTTCTTTCTGCGTCTCAGCTCCTGTTGTATGAGATAAACCTGAGCTCGGCACATACGGGCCTGCTTCTTCTGGAACTCATCCTGATAGACAGTGTTGAAGTTCATCTGCAATTAAGAATAGGACAGTGATTAAATAGTGAAGTGAAAACTGCCATGTTGTTGTATTACTAAACTGTCCTGAAGCTCTAGATTTACACATGTACACATATGAGGTATCAATCTGTGATGAAAGATAATACTATACATTTCATACTTTGTACCAGTCCTAATAGTTTTATTTTTCCTTTATACAGTCATTCTCCTTTTCCTTTCTTGAGAGTGTTTCCCTCACTTTTTTTTCCTGCTATAATATTCCTTCATGCCTGCATTCATCGATTTTGTTTTTCTGTTAAATGGATATCATCTGCAAATCAATTTCTTAGTTTATTATCATAAACTTCTACTGAGAATAATTTTAAGAAACAATATTGAAATGATTTTTACTTTTTTTAAATTATAAACTTACAACAGATCTCCACATCATGATGTAGATGACACTATTTATCTCCACAACCAGTGTATAAAGTTTAGCTAAATCATTTCATTGCAACAAATTTTGCTTGTAGGAAGCTGTTGCTGTATAAATAAATCAGTGAGCTTTTGGAAAAGTGGCTTGGAATAATACTATAACTGCCAGGTCTATAAAACTTGGTGGGTAAAACTACACACTCTTTGATTTGATTTAGATAGACAAAAATATTCATATTCTTCCACACAAGAGTGAGCCCCTGTCAATCCATATTAAAAAAGACACAGTTCTAAGAGTGGTTCCAAGTATGAAACGAAGGAATGAAACCATGAACACAGGGATACAAAATAATGGAGAACTTATAGAGTGCATAGATGACAGTTAAAAAAAATGAAAGAGTGAGTTTGCCAGTGTTAATAAGCATGACAAATGAAAGTAACCACATGAAAGTAAAAGCTCTGCCACCTAGAGTGATCAGTCTGATACATGGCTAGGGAATGATATCTAAACTGAAAACTAAGAGTATGTTCAATATTTTAAATGCAAAATAATTCTGAGTATGAAGTTCATAGGACAAATTAGTGTCCACTCTGCACAAAAAAAATCTCATGGTACAGTTGGGGACATTCATCTCTGTCTCAAGACAAATGATCACTTTGTGTTAAAAACTGCTCTGGGTCTTGAAAGATTAACTATGAGTATAGTAATATATTAGATGTATATGGATGCATAATTTTGAGCATATGGAGTTATTGGTATCACTGTAAAGATTATTAATTTCCCCTTTCTATGTATGAAATAAGTTTTGTTCTATCTTAAGTAGAAATTGAGGTATTGGCAATAAAAAACAATGGGGGTGACCTACTGCTGCAGCTGAATTTATTGAGAATACAACCGATCACTTTTGTAAATCCTTATTAATCCTTGTTAGGAGATGCTGCTAAATTACCATTATGGGCTTTTAATCAATCTATTTCAGTAAAATGAACTCTGAAAGGTATTTTTAAATTGATATAGACGGGTTTGGTAAGGAAAACAAAATTACGATAAAAATTCATTCACTTGTGAAAAACACGTGCTTTCTGCGGTATATAGCGCCTGATTTCATTGTGTTGTGTCTCATATAAGACAGCTATGGAAAGAATGGCTTTTGATGAGTCCACTGTGAAATATTTTGAGTTTAGTCATGTTGGTATCATTGTTCACACAATGATTTGTTTATGTAATGTGACATAACTAAATGCTCATCATTTGTCTGTTGCCTGCCAAGTGCTCAGCTTGTACACAAATCAGTGCATGAGCAACAATGCCTCATTCATGTGACCAACCTCAAAAAGTCTTATTACTTACTTCCCCTCCTTTGGAAATGGGACGCTGCTCAGGTCGAATCATTTTAACAGGATCGACAGGCTGGTGGATGTATGAGGATTGTGTGACGCTCTGGGCATTGAAAGGGTCCTTTGGTGGGATATAGGGTCTGTTCTCATGAAAATCTCCATATCTGAAAGGTAACAAAACATCTATTTAACTCTTTGCACTCAAGATACTAATACACCAATGTCAACCTTACATAATGTTGCCCTGTAGCACCCATTTGTCAAATAAACCTAAAATCCTCAAACTTTAAATGCATAAAAAGAAGAAAGAGTGGCCCAAGCAACATTGTGGATTAGACGTTATCTACATTCACATTGTTTAAATTGTTTCTCTGGCATGAAGTTTTCTTTAATACAATGTATTTGAGTAATAGCTTAAGGAAAAGGCATTTGAATTTTTATTTTATTTATTTATTTTTTTAAATAGAGAAGGATGTAGGGATGGGAGAATGAGCATTACAAACTTCATACACTATTGTGTATTATTGTTATCATTTTTTTTTTGTCAGAAGATACCCCTATCCCCCAAAAAGCTGCTCTAGAGACTGTTATATCTCTGGCCAAGAGAAAACCACACCTGGAGTTCATGGATGAGCTCCCTTTTAATCACAAACAATGTATTCAAATTTATATGGCTTATTTGTAACATTAAAAAGCCCCACTGTTGAAAAAGATTGCCTTCTGACACTCGTAGGATTTTTTTTTTTTTTTTGTATAATGAGGTATTTCGAGAAAAATCACGTGACCGAGGATTTTTGCTCACACGCTGATTTGTTTACTGGCTCTGCGCATGGCAGACAAATCTTGACGAATGAAAAGCTTTCAGACCTGTCACATCATATAAACAAAGCCACATGT
>JBCAUA010094174.1:0-10428 GCA_038406235.1 Peronia verruculata
TGTCTGTCTGTCTATCTATCTATCTATCTATCTATCTATCTATCTATCTATCTATCTATCTATCTATCTATCTATCCCTGCCCCTCCTCTCTCTCTCTCTCTCTCTCTTTTTCTCTCTCTCTCTCTCTTCCGCCAATCTAGTGGTGCACCTTCCACGTCTTTCCTATTTCCTTTTTCTTTCTCCCTCACACAAACTTCCTTTTCTCTTACACCTTCCAACGGCATCCCCGCTTGAACTCCAAGTGTACCGCGTAAAATTCCCCTTATCTTCTGTCTGATGCTGCCATGAAGGACCCGGCGCCTTGACCTACATCCTATGGCAATTCTGTATTTGTATGTGGCCAGGCCTCCCTACAACAGCGAGACGTCTTGAAGGCACCGGCCAAGCCTTAAATTAAGTACTCTGAACAAAGACCCTTCTGTAAACCCAGACAAGACATGCAGTCTGTAAATGAATACATTTGACTCTCGGCCGGTGCAGTAATGTTAGTCGTCGTTGCTGGCGTAAGGTACGTACTGGGCACGTCCAAGCTCTTCTTCTCAAAGTTTCTGTTGTGAAAAGAAGTTTCCTCTTGTGTACGATTAGCCAGATAGAAATCTTCACTTGTCAGAGTGTTTTATGGTGATCAGTCTGTGTTATTTCGCTGCATGATCAGGAAATGAAAAGTCTTCAATATATTGAGAGGGATTTTCATCACAAAGCTTTGTCACGGTGGTAGGCTGACTTTTTATTTAACAGCATTAACGAAAACGCATGTTGACGGCGATACTGCGCGAATCATGGTGTCAATGACATTGAGGTGAGAAACAGTATATCTAGATAATAATAATAATAATAATAATAATAATATAATAATAATGAAAATAATAATAATAATAAAGTACCATCCCTTGACCCCCAAGAGGGGAAATTGGCTTGGTTATTTCAGACCGCGTCGCCACAGCGCAGCGCCACCGCGCTTCCCCCGATATACATCAAGTACCCGTTTTACAGATGCGTGGACTGAGGAAAATTGTGTGTTAAGTATCTTTCCTAAGGATACCACATGCAACTGTTGCGATTCGAACCACCGATTCAAAGATGTACAGTACTATAAAGGTATATTAAACTACAGTCAATACCGAAAACGTACAACAAGCAAAAACGTTCACATAGTATACAAACATGCACAAACCACCTTTTTCTGCCCACATTCTTAGATACTACTATCATTATGACCACAAACGCCAATCACCTCGAACGGAATACATGGCTATATTCATATTATCTGGGAAAGGGTTAATTTAATGTGGGCAGAACTTGCTGTGGCATTTTCCACGAAGTTTATTTCATGCGATAATGTATGTAAGTGTAAGACAAAGTGGAAGTTGTGAAATGCTTTTCTTGTCAATGTGCTGAACAATTTGGCCTCAGCTTAACTGATGTCCAGTATTGAAACTGCAATAAACCATGCTCATTAAACATCGGTGATTTCAGACACAAAAGATCTACTGCCGGAGCTGGAGAAAGAAAACCAATCTAAGTAGTTACCACTTCCAATGCAGGAATACAATCTGCTTCAGCAGCCCACACAAAATGAAAAATGCCGCAATGTAGGAATATTTCAGAGTTAAATTTGACTTTTGAATTAGCTCAACCACAATAGAAACTTTCACTGTTTCTCAGAAGCGAAAAGAGTTAGTCACATTTCATCGAAAGAATTCCTGCAGTTTCGTTTTTCCTTTGTCTTCAGGGCTCGCTTTGTCACCCCTTGCTTTATTTGTCATCAGTCTGCTGGCTAATTTACTCAACCCGCCAGTCTTCCATTCTGACCCTAAAATCGTCGGTAGAGCCCCAGAAAAATCAAGGATTTCTGTAACTAGATATATAATCATGTTGAAGAGATGGCAGATAAAGCCTTTCAGTTAAGTGCTTAACTGTACTTTATTGGGGGGGGGGGGGGGGGATCTTCTAAAGTCAGAGTATAATAAACGTGTCTTTGGGCAGACCGGGTCCTTCATACTTCTAGGGTTAAGTGAAGGGACAAAGTGATTGGAGTGAGTCCATTTTGCATGCCTGTGACCAGAAGACGAGAGAGGATGTTAGTTGAAGGCTAGTTGCAAAATATCGTAACCAAGAAAAAAGGATATGATTCATGGCGTTATCGAGACCCATAAAAAATTGTTTGAGAAAGCATCTGATGTGACTGATACTGTCATTTAACCTTGTAGGGCTCAACATCACTTAAAACAGATATGACAAAATTACTACAGATCAACTTTGGAGTAAGGTGTTACGACTGAATATTGTTTATTATTAAATGTTGTTTCCTTGCATAATAAATTAATATATACATGTATGTACGTAATATGACTTCCAGGGTTTTCAGCCTTATTTAGCTATCTTTGAGTATCGTGCATGGCACGGTGGGCTACAGAGGATTACATCTTTTAGTTTGTCCCGCACCTTTCCATTTTGAGAGGAGAGGGAAGGAACACAATTCTGATTTGCTTTGGTGATATAATCAAATTTGACCTGACTTGTTACTTTGTAACCTTGATTTTTATTTTAATTAATTATGGTTCCGTGTTCAACTTCCCACCATATTAAACGCTCGTTCATACTTGTTTGAAATCCTCTGAACTGCGGGCTCGGGAGAAGAGGTGGAGAAAAGTGTTTGAAATTTGAACTGTGAAATTTCTTGCATGGAACTTCGGATCTGACGCCAGTGGAGTAGTAGCTGTGAGTACACTAGTTAATTGGTTTAATTGGTCCTTATGGTAATGGATCAATAGCATGGGCTATATCAATGTACGTGCATATACTTTAATACACCGAAATGCCGTGGCTGTTAATTTCCAATTCTTGGTCATCCAGAGTCAACTCTATATTATTTCAATTTCGTGTTCTCTACCTTGGTAACTTCAATACGCATAGAAGTGGGCATTTCTGATGATGTGATTATAACAATTGTTTTATGTTAAAATTTACTATTACATATAGATCTAGATGTTCGGTTCTTTTAAAAAGGTCGATTTGGAACATTTTACTGAAGACAGCATGTGTACGACATGCAAAGACATTCCTCTCTCTCTCTCTCTCTCCTGCTTACCAGAGCAGTTAAGATCAATTTTAAAATTAAAGGAACATTCGAATGTAGGTCAGGTTCAGCTGCACCAGTGTAGACATCTCCAGGTCATGAGACGCTGCTGTGAGCTATCGGTGCGAGGTAAGATCACAGGGCACGCGACTCCCCGCGGTTTGTCTTCTCTCTCACTTTCTTGTTTTTCTTTACCCTACGGGACAAGCTTAGAGAAAGGGAACGCTTGGAAGGGAGGAGGGGGAGGGGATGGAAAGAGGAGCTGTAGATGAATTACCTGCCTGCTTCATCATGTCTTTAAGTGTTATCGCTGCAGCGAGAATGGAGATAGCCAAGATACTGGAATGCATGGGGGAAGAAAATTATGGGTGTCTGGGAAACTGGAAGTTCTCGAAGAGTGGAAATGGAAACGGTGTTAGGCGATCAGAATCAAGTTTCGAGAAAACTGGAGTCTACTGTGTTCTGGTACCGATGGGATTAAATCTAAGCTTTGGGTGTGTTTTTATATATATACATTTTGTGGAGTAACCCTCTCTTCTTCTATATACTTGATCAGCCGTTTTGATGTGTAGAGGTATCTTGCAGTGTCTGATACAATATAGCCGTGATCATGCTGATGTGCCCTTAAACCACAACACAACACAAACAAACATTGTAGAGGCCTTATTCATTTTCTTTTTAGATTTTGGCCTTTCAGCCCTCAGTGGGTTCGATTATGGCACTCTTTAAGAGTTGTGTTTCTGCAACAGTGAAGGTATATTAAGGCCAGTTTTCTAAATATGTCAGGGAACATAGCATTAAAAGAAAAAAAAAAAATGATATAGAGAGAATCTAGAAAGGATCAACTAGTTACAATGTCCATTTCTATTCTTGATGTATGGTACACTGCCATGCCGAAATCAATCAGATGTTGAACAATTTTATAAATTCAGTTAAATGTAAATTTAGATCTTGACAACTAATTGATAATCTTGATATTTTATCTACCACGCATTTTAATCCCCCGCGGGGGCTCGGGGTTTATAGGTAGGTTCTCTGCTCCCACCTGGAGGCGGTGTAAGCCCTTCATCGGTGCGGTGTCTCCCATGGAGTGCCATCCTCGACATTCCAGGGGAGACATTCTCTTCTCTCTCATCTTGCTCTTGTCTTCTGCCCCACTTTCTTTGCTCTCTTCTGCTTGACGTGTAAACGTATCTTACCGTATTTGACACAGTATAACCGTAGTCGTGCTCATGTGCCGTTAAACTTCAACACAAACAAACAAAATCATGCATTTTTTAAGGCATACTTTATTATAATATAAGCTCCATGGAGTTAGAATACTGAAACTATTGAAAAGTATATTTGCATAAAGCTGCTTTGAGAAAGCTTTATTTTTTGTTCGACAACCAATTCGCCATCAGATTGTTTACTACAGCGCCACCGTCTTTGATGCGGCTACTTCAATTTGAAAATGCATGTAGCATCGGAATCAGGCTCTTGCCTACTAACTTTCTCTTGAAACATATTGTGATCTTTTCTTCGGGATGCAAGCTTCTTTGTCCTAGCATGTCCGAAAAGTAACAAACATAAAGCCAATGACGATTTACTTTTCCTAAACTATTTTGTTTTTCATTTGCCATGCTGCCGTTCACTTGCTTGATATGTCTCAATGACCCAATTGCATCATAAAATTATGGTCTCTTCATAACATAATGCGAAATATCTAAGATTATAGTTCTGTATATGTTAGGGCTGTAAATACGAGAGCGGAAGGGTAAGGAAAGTTTGAGGAATTGAAAAGAATTGAAAGAGAAAGGGAATTGAATAAAACAACCTAAGGGTAATGGGGAAGAGCTGGGGGGGGGGGGGGATGAGACCGAATTTTCTAATCACACTGCGTTTTATGTGATGGTGATGGTGTGTTTCTTTGCACGTATATCTTTCTAATAGACTATGTATGAGAAATAAGAGAGGGGGGGGGGGGGGGGAGAGAGAGGAGAGAGATTGGAAAAGTAACACCAGTGGTCGTTATGTTATCAGTGTAATGACAAGAGTCAGTGGACTTGGCCATTTTGTATGAGTTTGCTTTTTCAATTGGATTTTAGCCACATTTTAAGACGTAAGTCGCTGGGCTAGAACCGAGAAATCGGGCTTTGAATGTGATGAGGGGATAAGACATCGATTTTTTAAATATTATAATTATTTGCAGAAATTGAAAGTACGTTCATTTCCGAACAAGACAATTCGGTCTTACCGTCGATTTATAAATATTTCTTCATTAAAATTTGGTTTTTGTGAGATAGGTATGTAGATTTATGTTTTCGATCGTTAATTTAAACTCAATTTCCTCGGAATTTCGGTCATTGCTGGAGGGCCCCTCTTGTCTGTTTAAACTGCAATATATCTGGCTAGAAAAAAGCTAGCTCAGAACTTTTTTCACCACCTGCAAAGGTATATAATAAGCTGTCACATGATACCAAAAACCCCATTTGGTGAAAAATCGACATAATTCTCATTTTAACTGGCTGCTAGACATATTATAGTCTTTGATTTTGTCGCTGTAAAATCAGTCACCTTACATAGTCTTGAAGTACGTCATTTTGCATACATGTAAAAATCAACTAGAACCTTGTGTAAGTTTACGTTCTGTTCATCCAGCGGATTTGGTTTTGTTTTCATTCATAGTCACTAATCTTTGCGGCTGTAGCATAGAGAGCAGAATCGATTCAGTGATCCGATATGAAGGATGAGTTTACTTATGTCAGGTCTGTGCACTAGCATAATTAGCAAGGATGGAGTGACTGACCATCAGTCAGAAGAATGAAAATGTCGAATGGAGTGACCTGGACGGAAGAAGGAGAGAGGAAGAGGAGGAGAAAACTGGGAGATTCTTTTACAGATTATCAGATTCTGCCCTTTCCAAAAGAGAGATTTGTGTCAAGGGAGATCATTTTGACCAGACATTTACTTCCCTTTGCCAGACGAGAGAGATGTCGAGCAAGAAGTGTAAAGAGGAAAAAATCCTTTTACTGCTTGCCATTCGAAAGATTGATCGATCAAAAAAAAAAAAGATAGCATTATAACATTATGAAGAAAACAATCAGTTTACATCATAATTTTTTTTTTTTAAATTTTCGTGGTGTATGTTTCAAGCTAAGGGTGCAAAAGTGATTTTTTATTCTTCTTTACACGGTTTATTCAATCCTCTTTTGCCTGGTAAAGGGAAGTAATAGGACGGAGCACAACGATCTCCCATTGGAGTAGACAGTAATGCCATGGACTTGGGGATTGAGATATCGTCTTCGTGACTGAAAGAGACGGCGAAACCCTATGACGGACTGTGTTTAGTTATGGTATCAGGTCTATGGAGGGGCCGCCGTGTATCAGAAGAAAAAAAAAAGATACAAAAGAACGGATGTAGAGGAGTAGAAGTGTAAGGGATTTGCTTATTTAACTCTTTCCATACCAAGACATATAAACGCATTAGAGATTGGTCTCGGTGTCTGTAAACGTCATGTAGGAATTGTAGAGTTAAAGAAGTTTCTTATAGTTAACCGTGAAAGATACAAACATTGAGCTCTCGAATAGAGATATTTTCATTTCTGTCTACGAGTTTGCCAATCATACAAACATTTTATCTTAGCTTGGCATGCAAAGTGTTAAACATCTTCTACTTGACTGTCAGAGATGATATGCCAATACAGACTTAGCTAAGTTAGTCTGTGTCATGTTTCGGTAACGTGCCAGTGCCTCATTGAGCACACAGTGAACTTAGTGTAGTTTTTGTTTGTTTGTTATTTTTTAAAATAAAACAAAGCAACACGTTATCATTCTAATGTTGCTGAAAGTAAAAAGGTGAAGAAAGAAGTAATGGACCGCTTTGATCGTCAGCCAAATTACTTCCCTTTGCCAGATACACGAGATGTAGTACAATCTTTATAAAGAAGGAAGACATCCCTTTTATCTTTTGTTATTTGAAATCTGAGAGACCGAAACTTCTGAACAAAATCACCATTTGTTGAAAATTGTTTCCTTTGCTCATTGTGATATATTTTTTTTCTACACTTTTTGCCTCACATGTTTCATACAACAATAGAAAAAGATTTTTTTTTTTTTTTGTCCGTTCGCCATGCTTATATTATAGCGCTTGTACTTGGCAAAGGAAAGCAATTTAACCAGCTGCAGAAATGGATCATTCAGCTGTGATGAAATAGACGTTTTGCCAACGTATGGAAGGCTAATATTTATAGGCATTACTAGCTAGGTTGGGGGTGAACGTGAAGCAGAGAACTAACTAGACGTGTATGTGAAACGGAGGGGAGGGGGAGGGGGTTACAGACATGTAAAGAGATGAATATAATATGAATTTAGAATATCTTCACCTTGATACAGTGAAACAGTTCAACCAGTTGTTTGCAGGGTCCGGCCTGTTTAAAGACTCGCTTAAAAGACATACTTTGCGCTGAAATTTCTGTCCTAAATGCACAAAGCGGATTAACATCGCACGTATTTTACATCATCCTATAGCATTAACTGACATTTTTTACACATCGTTTTGTTAAATATCATCGCAGATACCTGGACATGACACTCTGCCATTTTTTTGCAATTGACCTTTCAAGGGTAAATTCAAAGCTACAAATGCAATGGGTTAACAGCTGCTGGCAGGTGAAATTGATGGCTTTATAAATAAATCAAAACATCAGGTGAACCTGGGTGCAAGCCAAGAACGTTTAACAGTGCTCGATAATTTGTGATTGCATCAACAGCATTTAATTTCTTAAATCGAGCACTTATCTCCAATGCATCTCCAATGGCTCTGTGGTCCTTAGCATCTTTTATCAAAACCTAGAATAGTGGGTCAGTGGAAAGGCCAGTGTTAGTAAGAATTGCCATCTGTATCTTGAGTACTTCAGCTCTAGGAGTGTCATGATTCCGATCGAGAAGGTCTTTAAACTTTACACAAACATGTCATGTGAGTTTTCAAGATTTGTCCTGATTATAATAAAAGTTATCTTATATCACATTCCAGACTGAAACTTTAGTTTTCATAATGTCATGTTTCATCCTTGTTTGCCTGAACTTAGGCTGAATAAATGATGCTTATAGCGTTAAAATATTTCTACCGATGAGTCTAAAATTCGTAGCAAGAATGCCTTTGCCTTGCCTTGCCTTGCCTTGATCCCTTAGACTCCGTAGTCTGCACAACCAGTCTTCTCCATCCATCCCGGCACTCTGCCCTTCGCAAGACATCTTCCAGTTCTAGACCTGTCCACTCCGTGATGTTGTTTTCCCATCTCTTTTTCTGTCGAGCACTCCGTCTCCAACCTCTCGCTGTGCCTTGAAGGATTGTTTTAGCAAGTCCTGATGAGCGTAAGACATGCCATTTCAGCTTTCTTCGTTTGACATGGTGAAGAGGTCTGTTTATGGGTCAATTTCGCTTTCAGTGTTCCTCTTTACTTCCTCGTTTGTGTTAATTATGGTCTCAGATTGAGATTCCAAGGACTCTTCTGTAGCATCTCATCTCGAATGCTTTGATTCTTCTTTCTAGTTCGGCTTTTATTGAATGAGAAACTGTTGAATCGAATTAATATCTTTAGTGACTCAGCAGTATCAGACTCCGTGGAGAAGGAAGTCGGGAAATGTGACGTGTAGCATGAATTATCATCGCAGATAAGGTGAAATAACACTAGACTCACTGCGTGTGATTTGGCAGCCTGTCATCGTATCACAAGATGGAGCGGGATATACGAACTTCCCCGCGCCCCAAGGTATTTCTGAATATCCACACTCTCCTCTTCACGCAAGATAAGGGGCCGATATCTAGGAGTTGAAAAACTTCCAAAGCTTCCACACAAAATGGAGGAAAAGAGATAGTGTAGGGGTGTAAATAGAGACAGATAAGACATATCGTAAATAGCTGCTGGAAAATAATGGAAATGTTAAGGATATGGAAGATGCATAACTTAACAGACGTTTATAACAAGGTAGAAAGATAAATGTCATTTATGTTTTCAATAGTTACTCGCAAGTCGATTCAAGAGAGTTTAAAGAGTCTGAAATAAAGATAGATATCTCTGAGATAAAGAGAAGAAACACAAAGTTTGGAAACCATAGCACTCGTTGCTAAGGAAACCGCGCGAAAATCTATCGGACATTGATATCCACAGGTAGGGCATACGAATGGGCATTTGACATGGTGAGCACCACATCACCGTGCTCTTTGCATATAATTTGTGTAACTTTTAGGGACCATAATTTAGATATATTATAATTAGGGGAAAAAAATTAGCTGGAGGTAGGCCTTGATGAGTGACAAAAATTTACTTGTCCTCAGCGAATGGCTAACATTTCATTCAACGTATCTTACCTTGTTTGGCACAGTATAGCCATAATTGTGCTGAAGTGCCTTAACTTCCAACACAAACAAACAATCATATCTTCTCTGCAGTGGAAGTTAATTTC
Source organism: Peronia verruculata (assembly GCA_038406235.1). NCBI lineage: Eukaryota > Metazoa > Mollusca > Gastropoda > Systellommatophora > Onchidiidae > Peronia > Peronia verruculata. Next base: position 9,528 of record JBCAUA010094174.1, read on the forward strand.
TTTGTATAAAATTACGATACTCATTAGACCATGAAAACACGAATTAGCTTGTTTTGTACTCATGTAACTGGTATAAATCGTGAAATTAAAATCAAGGTGTTTTAAATGAACTCTGATTGTAATTTCCCCTATGAAGCGGATTTGTCTACTCGGCACACAACCAACACGATGACAACTTTTCCTGCCACTTTTCATGAAGAATTCTGTAATAAAGATTGTATTGTCTTGTAAATTTATGAAGTAAACATTTTTCTTAGGATAACTTTGACATTATCTTTACACATTGAGTTTGTAATATCTCCCCAGCACCATACCAACCTTGTTGTGTACTTGTTAGATACTGGGCCATTGTTTGTTTTTGTCTGTTTATTTGTTTGTTTGTTTTGTTGTTGTTGTTTTTAAATCCATTGGTGTTATTTAGTCGTATTATGTTGCAAAAAGTGTAAGCAGAAGCGTTGCTGTTTTTAGATATCCTATATCAGTGGTCCCCAACCTTTTTGTCGCCGCAGACCGTTCAACGTTTGACAATTTACCGCGACCCGGGAGGAGGGGGGGGGGGCTGGGGGCAGATAGTGTTAAGTGGGTACATCCCGTACGTGTATCTGTACGTGTGTTAAAACATTTTATATCTTGAATAAAAATAAATAGATTTCTGTCACCGTGATTCGCGTGACAAGTAGCACAATGATAAAAGGAAAATAAAAAATCATTAGACTCAGATAGTAAATAAAATGGAAATAATTAATTAAATATTTCTTGTGCGGCCCTGTACCAATTGATCCACGGACCGGTATCAGCCCGCGGCCCTGGGGTTGGGGACACTGACCTATATCTTTTCGATGTCTGTGCTGTGAAGAAGTAGAGAGAGAGAGAGAGAGAGAGAGAGAGAGAGAGAGAGAAG
>JBCAUA010094185.1:0-10428 GCA_038406235.1 Peronia verruculata
GCGGTGCAAGGCAGCAAATCAATGGGGTGTCTCCCATGGAGTGCCATCCTCGACATTCTAGGGGAGACATCTCTTCACTTTCTCTCTCTCTCTCTCTCCTTGCTCTTGTCTTATGTCCCGGTTTCTTCCCTCTCTTCGTCTTGACGTGTAAACGTATCTTACCGTGTTTGACACAACATAGCCGTAATCTTGCTGATGTGTCGTTAAACCCCAACACAATCCAACCGATGACCTCTTCCTCCAAAGCTTGAAATCCACGCGACCCCTATTACCAGCAACTTCATTTCACATTCCTGTACTGGAGAGGGAAAAAAAGAAAAAAAGATTAAGTAAACAATTTGTTCAAGAATTCTGGAATTGTTTCTTTAAAAGACTAAACCACAACATTAATCCAAACTCAATTCAATTTTTAAACAAAAACACTCGCACAGCGATATCGACATAGATTTCAACTTCTACTAGCCATCTTTAAAATGTACTTGAAGAGATGAAAAAAAAAAAAAAAAACCTTTTATTACTAGCCAACTTTAGATTAGATAGCCAACTGCCAAGACTTCGCGACACACCTGCTCTAGAAGTTTGTGAGAAAGGACATTGGTAAGTACAAGATCCCAGTACTTACTGGGTGATTGCTTTTCAAAATGGTGGTCTCCAAGACATGTATTTAATTTTGGAAATAAGAAAACGAGAGAAATGGGGCTCGGAAGAAAGAGAAATTTGGAGTCCACTTTCGTTTCCCAACTCATCCGTGCTGGACTTAAGGATCAGTGTAAACGAAATTACCACTTTGAATAGCCAAAATTCCCAGTACAATGGACCCTTGGTCTCCTTAGCCACTAACGCTTGAGAAGATTGGAGATCTACTTACGGGCGTGTTCATTGTTCAAAGTCGAAGGCGGATAAACAGGGAAACGCTCTCTACAAACGCGAGTTAGTCTTTCCAGCTGCAGGAGTCTCATTGTGCAATTTGGCGTTAAATTCACGATCTAATCAACTTGTACTCTCATCTACCTGGCTCAATGCCTACATCTTTAGTTGGAATAGGAATGCAGAGAGAGAGAGAGTGGGGGAGAGAGAGGTGGAGGGGGTTGGGGGTGGGGGGGAGGTTAGACGTACACTACAATAGAGATAGCCCACAATTTCAGAGAGATATTTTGCTTTTCCAACCACGAGGAGATTGCAGATTTAGAAGCAGCTTCTGTGGTTTTTCCCAGTATGTAGATCTAACCTATTATTATAATATCCTACGTCAGTTGTTTTCCTGCGTCTCGTGGGGACAGAGCGTAAGTAGACATCGTGTCCTGTTTTCTGTAGCTGATAAATCAAATTCTACTACATTCAGCTGCCGTCTCTTCATTTGCACATCTTATCTAGGCTTTTCTGTGTAGGACTGTCTCAGATGAGGTAATAATAAGATTAACATTATCACCCTCTTATTTATTTATTGCACATGCAGTTTTTCAAGACCAATAGAGGAGTATCGTGTCGACTTTAAGTGCCTGCCTGTTCAGAGAAGAGAGACGATTCTTTTGGGCGGTAAAAGTCTGGCATTTTGGCAATTTTACTGCGACAGTCGCTTCTCCGTTTACTGCCGACAATTGTTTACATAATTATAAAAGATCCGTTGTTGGATCGAACGTTTTCGCTAGTCTGCAGACATATTTTGATATAAATATCAGAAACACAACGATAAATCAATGTCAAATAATTTGACATGGCGACTTAGAACACATCCTTACATAGGCTCACACAATATTAACATATGGCCAGTAAAATTAATCTGGTAAAGTATGAATTTTCTACAGAGCTTAAAGCCCAGTCTCCAATCTGTGACAATCATGTTAACCTAGTACACAGTTCAGCTGTTTTACAGTCTCTCTGTACATTTTACAAACATTATCATTTCCAAAACAACACAACCACACAATTCATCATTGAAATCAGTTAAGGTAAATGACAACATTATGGGACTCGACACCATGAAATCAGGCACTTGTCAAACGGAGGTGATCGGAGGAACCATGTATTTTTCAACAGTAAATGAATATTTAAAGCATTTTTCTTCTCCGCAGGACCCCTCTATTATAGAAATCTAATAATGCATTTCAGAAATCAATTTGCTGAAACAGGTTGCGTAAAAGCCCAAAAAAGTGTAATTTAATGGCATGACCTAACAAGGTTTAATACGGTTTAAAAAAAGTGATTGGCCATTTTCTCACTGTATTCACCTGCAACAGCAGGTCAACCCCCCCCCCCCCCTTCCCCCCAAATCATGTTTAATTGCCAATATCTGAACTTGTACTTAAAGTAAGGCTTTTTGTTTTTGTTCACTCACAGAAAGGGAAATGAATAACCTTCACGGTAATACCAATAACTCATTATATTTTTTTAAAAAAATGATGAGAGCTTGATATCATCGTGTAGCATCTGATATTATCTCAACCATTTTATTAATATTATTATTATTATTGCATTTTTGCTTGTAACTGAGGTGAAGCCCTAGAAAGATATTAATTAATCATTTTATTCATTTATTTTTGAATATAGTATGAATTATTGATATTTTCTAGCATTTGTTCAATATCTAAGAAGACTTGTAGCTCTTCTTGTACCTAGAGTGCTCTACTGTATTTTTATTACACACGCATTAAACGACCCTATTACTGTACATTTTTTTTTCTTAAATATTCGTTACATTTATTATTCTACCTTCGGGTAGATCGATAGTCACGCGACTAGAAAACTTTACTGTCACTGGTACCTGACACAGGTGTGTCACTGGCACAATAGGTTCACCGTTCCATCAAGGTGAAATATGAAATAATTCGTTACCTGTCATTAGCCACTTACACCCTGTCATGATGGCTGCTAAACCATGTTTACACCCAGTTTCGGTTACTTCAGCCGTCTCAGCCCATAAATATTGTTAATTGAATGTCGTGAAATAAGCATACCAGGGAAATAGGAAATTAGGACCTAGAGGCTCGTCCTTGGGTAGATAGAGTAGGGAAAAGTAGAGAAGGAGACAGGGACGATAAGGACGTGTACATAGCAAATAGAAATAGAAAAGGAGCCACGAGTAACGAAAACAATGTAGCGACACCCTCAGACAAGTATGGGAGGACATTTTAACACCTTTTGTTTTTCTTCCCAAACTGAAGACAGGTTTTTTTTTTTTTTATAGACAGGATTCATTATTATTATTTGTATTCTTTTTTTTTTTTTCAAAAGCGAAGACAGGAGATTTTAAGACATGATTTTTTTTTTCTTTCTTCTTTTATTTTTCAAAAGTGAAGACAGGAGTTTATGAGACAGCATTTTTTTTTTTCTTTTCTATGTTTTTTTGTTTGTTTGTTTTTTTTCTTTTTAAACAAAGAATTGCCGAGATAATCTCCACCAGGGGGTTGAAAGACGTATATAGAACGTAACGTAGACGGCACCTTTTACCGTGTACCTTTTATGGATTTTGAAAATATTTTTTAAAGCTGATCTGTTTCAGATTTTAAATTCAAACTCTGTTGTGCGAAACTTCTCATATAAAATTTACACTTGTGTAAAACTTGTGGCCTGCACATTTAGCTATGAGGTCGTATTCAGAATGTCATGAAAAACGATTCAATTGGGACACATAAATAAATAAATAAATATTTGTTCCAGGGACACAAAGCTGTGAACAGGTTTCAGCCAAGCGTGACAGGTCAAGGCGGTCTAATTGGCTTGGCCTTAACAGCGAACTGAGTGATAGGCTTTGAGCTGTGGTGGTTCTAAAGACTTCTGGAACATATTGTGAAATTTTCACACCGTACAGGAGAAACAATAACTGTTCTTTTGCACTTAATGGTAGGAGATCACATCGTTCTAATTCGACGATAATAAATTCACCTTGAAAGCAAACCAATCCATTAATTGTGTACTCACTTTTTGTGACACATTTCAAACATGTAAGCTATAGTATATTTGCACAGAGAAGAATAACGACCCCCGCCCCCCCCCCCCCCCAGCGGGAGGCGGCAGTTAATAAGTAGGTTCTTTGTTCTCACTTGCAGGCAGTGAAAGACGACATCCGTGGGATATCTCCCATGGAGTGCTAGCCTCGACGTTCTAAGGGTGATATCTCCTTTCTTTCTCTCTCTCTCTCTCTCTCTTTCTTTTCTGCTGTTTTTCTTCTCTTTTTAAGTGTAAACGTATCTTTCCCGGTTTGGCATAATATAGCCACGATCGTGGTGTTATACTGCTAAACCCCAACACAAACAAACAAACAATGTTAAACAAAAAACAAACAAAACAAACAAAAAACTCAATTTCACAGAGTAAAAGTGTGAAATCAAGTTTTTGCAGGCAACAAGTATCAGACCATGCTTTGAAACGAAACCAAAAAAAAAAAAAGGGTCATGTTTAGCCGAAGTTGAACAGTCGGATTTTCCGCTTGATCGGGTTTTCCAGATGCGCGGAAGTCTGGTTTATGGCTTTACCTGAGCTGCATCTTCTTCGTTCCTGTAAAGGGTAACAACCAGAGTGTAGCAATTCAGAAAGAATGTCTACAGTGCAATCTTTCATGTCTTTAAACCTGAAGTTGTATCACTGTGGTTTCCAGTCGGTGAAAGTAAATGTCAGCTTTTACTTATTTTAAGAGAGATGTCTAATTTAGATGCAGAAATTAAAGGTTGAACTGAATTCGCCAACGTAACACATGAGATAGAAACACATTTCATATTGGGGGCTTTTGGTATCGTGGGGACATGTGAAATTTAGTTCTGAATATCTAGTATGAAAGTTTCATCAGACATTTTTTCCTAGTGTATTCATAGGATTTTTTTTTTCTCTTCGGAACACGTAATCAACAGACATTTTTTATTTCCATTTAATTGTTTTTCTTTGACATATATTCAAAAGAGTACTTTTTTCTGGATCTATGTTCATAAAGCATTTTTAAAAATGTTTTCTCTCTCTCTCTCTCTCTCTCTCTTGATACTTTTTGGTGAATTTAAGATTTAAGAATTTAATTGAAGAATTTAACACCCCCATCGTCTTCAACTGTCAATATCTCAACATATGCTTAAGTTAGAGAGGTCATTTTTTCACACACTTAAAGGGAAAGGTATAATCTTTACAGTGATACCAATAACTCCAAATGTTCAATATTTGACCAGAGCCTGATTTTATCGTGGTGTGTCTCAAAGAATTCTTTACCTGAGCTTCATGTGGCATTAAATCACCTTTAATCTACCAGTTGTATTACTGTCTCTTTGGTTTGATTGGGATTCACGGACACGTTTATGAATAAGGGTACGTCGAACAAACTGGCGCTCCAAAATCAGACAAATAATATTTGTATGGAGGCATCTCCGCGAGGCACAACGTTAAGCCTCATTGCACAGCGCATAAGGAGATGGCCTCATATAAATCTTTCTTGTTTGATTTTGGAGCACTAGTTTTTTCGTCTCGCATAAGGAGACGTACCCTTAGAAAGGTGTGTCACAACATTGTGTGTGATCAGAGAATGTAGAGAAAGAAATTATCGAAAAGAATATGCCCAAACATTATTTGCCGCTTGGTTTCCTTCGTGCTCACAGTTTTCTTTAACTCATATAAGTTTTGGTGATCTGAATAATATAATATGATTATATGAAAAGACCTTTGCGGTCTTCAAAACTCAGGATAGTCTGTGGCATCGATTCCTGAAAGAGATCCTTAAGCAAACACCCTGAGAAGTGACGTATTCGAGTATCGCTGAAATCCAGGCAATCACAAAGCGAATGTCCTTATTGACAGCAGATAGGAGTAGGGGGAGGGTAGTTCACTCCCAGGGGAAAAAAGGTGTGAGGTGAGAAAAAAAGGCGTAAATCTAAATCTTCTGAGCAAATTGTGGATTTGTGTTTTGTGTTTGTGTTGAATTTAAGGATACATCACCACGATTACTGCTATAACGTGGTAAACACGGTAAGATACGTCTACACGTCAAGAGGAAGAGAGGAAAGAGTGCGGGCAGAAACAGTAGCAAGGAGAGAGAGAGAACGTCACTTCTGGAACGTCGAAGATGGCATTCAATGGGCACAATCCTAACATCCTACCAACGGCGGGCTTTCGCCGCCTGCAGCAAAATACGGCAGTTGTAATGTTAACCAAAGTAATCAGTTCTGGTAACCTCATGGCACTCAATATCTTTGTTTGAATGTGTTAGTACTGTTATTCTTGTCATATAACACTGTCTATTTAAGTATAGATCTTCAAATTGGGATTGCGTCATATATTTCATAACTAACTGTGCTGTAAATCTAGAAATGTGTATACCAAAGCACCCAGATTGCAAAAAGCAGCCTGTTTTCCCCAGTCCAAATCACCCCTACACAATAGCTAACGTAACAGTCATTAGTTTGTGTCCAGAATTTCCTATGCTGTTTTTTGAATCTCAACCCATGTCTGCTAAATCACAGTTTTGACTTAATGGTTTTTGCTCCTTTTCTCAAACCAACTAACTCGGGATTGGTTCACTGATGAATAACCCTGAGGCCATTATTGAATTTATGATATCACAATGTGTCATTTGTTTTCTATTTCAGAATTCCCGGGCTGTATGACACCCAGATTGCAGACAGGCCCGGAGGACAGAACTCGGTGGGAATCTGGCCAGCCTTAGTGTCCTCCGTCTGGAACAACCTGCCAGTTTCTCTCTGACATCCACCAGTTATCCAGTAAATCTACATCGTTGGTAGCTACTCAGAAGTTATTCGAGCATACGCTTTGCTCCTCCTTGTGGCTAGCGGATTATTGTGTGGTCATCCAAGCGCCAAGTTTTACTTTTCCTTGATACGTATATATTTATGACTGAACGTCCCCCCTGCTACACTCTACATCACCCCGAGCTGTATCAACGTCTGTGCTCCTTAAGACAGGACAGAGGCGTAGAGCATCACTATCATTTTGAATAAAAACTGCATCTTATCTGTCTGTGAAATCTGAGAGGATGATGCTGCATCTTGAGGATCTCATTGACGCACTGGGGGGAGTAGGACGCTTCCAGTACTTCCTGTTCTTTGGTGTCTACCTCATCTATATAACAAATGCCTGGAGTATGGTACAGATGATGTACGCCGGGATGATTCCCTCGTGGCGGTGTGTGACGTCACAAGAACTGCTCCAGGAGGAGGAAAGTGGACAATTCAATGGGAGCTTCAATTATAATGGGCTCAGTGGAGATTTGACCTCAACCGTCAATATGACATGGCCAATATCTGCCGATTTATCAGAAAGCAATGAGACTTTGAGTGTGTGCTCGGTTAACGGGACGAGCTGTGCCAAGTTTGCCTTTCTGACATCTTCTCGCACAATCATCAACGAATGGAATCTGGTGTGTGACCTGCAGTGGGTCAAACAAGTGGTCATCTCTGTCCAGATGTGCGGAGTGCTCCTGGGATCAGTGGTGGCCGGACATCTAGGGGATCAGTACGGACGGAAGAAAACTTTCTACGGCTTTGCTCTTTTCCACGCAATCACGAATGTCCTGGCCGGGTTCTCAGTATCCTGGGAAATATTCATGATCTGCCGATTTATCATCGGTATTTCAATCGGAGCTCTACAGGTGATTGTCTATCCTTATGGCCTGGAACTGTTTCCCTCTAAAGCTCGAACATTCTTAGGTTTTGTTCCAATATTTGCAATTGGATTGTGCGTCTTTTCTGGTGCAGCCTTACTTTTCGACAATTGGTCACACCTTCATTTCTCCTGTGCTGTGTTTATAGCGCCCTATCTCCTAGGCTGGTTCTATTTTCCGGACAGTATCCGATGGTTGGCTGTTCACGGCAAGCTGGAGGAGGCCATGGATGGCGTAAGAAAAATCGCTCGGTTAAATTGCAAGCCCGTGCCAGATGGAACCATGTCTTTGTTGCAGAGAATCGCCCAAGAGGAGCAGGAGATCAGGCAGAATGGGAGAGCGTATAGTTATCTGGATCTCTTCAGAAATGCTCAAGTCAGAAAGGTCACTCTCATACACGGCTACTTCTGGTTCGCTGTCACTGTGGTGTACTACGGAATCTCTTTCGGGATATCCAGTTTAGCCGGGAACCTGTTCGTCAACTTCTTCATCATCTCAGTCATGGCTGTTGTGTCTTCCTTTGCCTCCATTGTAATAGGTTACCTGTTCAAAAGACGCACCTTCTCCCTGATTATTTCCCTTTTTATCATCTTTACGTCCTCTGGCTGTATTGTCACCGCGTTGGTAGAGACTGGTGGCAATGCGGGCTCAATCATCAACGGTCTTTCACTAACAGCCAATATCCTGGCTTATAACTTGTGGAACGTCATGGCTCTCTGGGGTACAGAACTGTTGCCTACTGTGGTTAGAAATCTGGGCTATGGTTGGTACAACTGCACCTCAAGACTGGCAGGTATTGTGGTGCCGTTTGTGGTGAATTTCGATGGTGATGTAGCACTGGCTTACATTGTCATTGCAGTCTTGAACTTGGTTTACTTCATATTTTGTTTCTTCCTGCCTGAGACGCAGGGCCAGGCATTGCCTGAAAGTATGCCCAAGACATTGGTCGTTGATGCTGATAAAGACACGTACTCGAAGGTCACGAGTTCTGACCAGCAAGAAGTGTGTGAGGCCACAGTGACTTGACAGTACTGAGCAATTTACCTGGATATTCAAGGGAGCTCTCAAATTTCAAACTGATGTTTATAAATATCCTAATGTCCAAAGGATAGATAAACAATAATACCAGCTCAAGTATCTGACAATGTTATCAAAAACACTCAGCACTTCATGGGAACTTTCAACTGATGAAATACGAGTAAAATAAAATGTTACAATATAATTGATTCAAAATACATGTATTTATGTGTGTAACATTCTTTGTGCAAGAGAAGTCAAAATTTGAGAATATTCTTTCAGCTCAATGGTAGAGACAAGCTAGTTAATAGGATAATTTTCAAGGAAATGTGTATAAAGATCTATACATACGTATCATCCCATCCCAGCACCCCCCCCCCCCCCGCCAACACACATACACACACACTCACTAGACACAGGCACATTCGCACAGAGGCATACGCACACACATACATACACAGACAGACATAGATATGCACAAAGAGACAGACAGATATGACAGACGCACATGAAAAAATGACAATGTGTCTCAGGATAATCATATATCATAATCAGATATAATCATATCTTTTCCAACAATAATAATTAAATCTTTTCTAACAATAATAATTCATTTACAAACAATAATAGTTCAGTCTTATCAAACAATAAAAATTCAATCTTTTCAAAGAATAATAATTCAATCTTTTCAAACAATAATAATTCAATCTTTCAAACAATAATAATTCAATCTTTTCAAACAATAATAACTCAACCGATAAATTTCAATACATATTAATAAGTTGGTCAGTTTATCAGATAAGATAGTAATAACTTATTGTCACCAACACAGTAATTAATCGTGTAAATATAAATACATCTATATTGACTATAACTACATGTACACGGACTTTGCTGTAACACTTTAAGTTCATTGCCGATATAAAAAGTTGGATTGGCCAGGTTTCTATGACATTAAATGTCATTAACAAATATTGTTATAATCATCCTTAAAAAACAAAACATTGTACAATGTACGCTCGTATTTTAGTTTAACGAGCCTGGTATATTAGCAGGCTTCTCATTAACACTGGCGTAATGCAACCATTAAAATACTTTGCATTGCATTTTGGGCTGGTAGCCAAAGACAAATATGGTCGGAGAATGAAATATCAGAATTCAAAGGATTAAGAAGATAAATGTCTCGAGGCCAATTGAAATGAGACGTGAGTAGCTGGGTTAGAACAGAGGAATCGGGCTCTGATTGTGATGAGTGGGGGTCAGACATCGATTTTTATTTATTTTTTTTATCTTTTCAGAAATCGAAAGCACATTCATTTCCACAGAAGACAATATCGATTTACAAATGCTTCTTCATTAAAGTCGGGTTTATGTCAGGTAATTATGTAGATTTCGACCGTTCATTTAAATTCGATTTTCTCAGCATTACGATCTTTGCTTAGTGGTGGGGTAGGGTGGGGTAGTCCGTTACATTCAAAATACGCCTTTCAACCCTTATGGAGGTTATCTCGAAGTGCGCCGGGGGCGGGGGGGGGAGGGAGGCGAGGTTGGGTCCCCACTTGTCTCTTTAAACTGCAATATCTCTGGCTAGAATAAAGGTAGCTCAAAACTTTTTTTACCTCCTGAAAGGGTATGAAATCAGCTGACACACGATACCGAAAACCCATTCTGGTAGAAAATCGACATACGTCTCATTGTAACTGGCTGCGAGACTTAATGGTGTCGGTTATTCTCCAGTGCCCGTATTCATAAACGTTGCGCTAATTCTTTGCGTTAAGTTAACGAATTTACGTTATAAAGTATTTGCGTTAAGTTTGGTA
>JBCAUA010094206.1:0-24066 GCA_038406235.1 Peronia verruculata
ATCTATCTATCTATCTATCTATCTATCTATCTATCTATCTATCTATCTATCTATCTATCTATCTACCTATCTATCTGTTTATTTATCTGTTTGTCTGTCTGCCTATTTATCTACCTCTATATAGCATTGTATGTGTCAGTCTGTCTATTTATCTCCCTGCCCGCCTGTCCATTAATGTGTGGAAAATAAATAACACACAGTCGATTGAAAGATAAGACAGCATGGATTATCATTTGCTCAAGTAAATATTGCAATAGCGATAATTATTTAGAGAAAAGAGGAAACACTGAAGAAAGTTCTTTGCTCTGTAGTTGCATTACTCCTGATTGAAAATGAGACTATTTGATTTGTCCATTACAATAGGTTATGTTATTAGTCGAGATAACCACACCCGGAAGGCTGAAAGGTCGAGAAAGAATGCAATGCATTACAGTAAACAATTTCTTAGCCACCACTGCCAGGACGAGAACCGAGAAAATGTCCATGAACTCGGAAAAAAGAAAAGAGAAAAAAATTGATTGAGATTTATTCTACCTCTTCTTTCACGAAAAGCTCGCATATTTGTTGACCTAGATGTTCATTCTTCTTGATTTTGACATCCGAGACTGAAGACAAATGTCATTGTGATTATCAGATCTATATATGGTTTACCTGATACGCTGTGGCCTGGGATGACCCTGAAAACATCACATGCATATGGCCTACGTGGTGACAATCACCACACTGTTGATATAAACAAACAAACAAACAAACAAACAAAAAAGTTAAAATGACTGTACAGATATAAAAGATATGCAGTTAGAACCAGAGGTCATAAAATATCATGAGATAGAAAGTGGACTTGGTGTCTAAACGATATGCACTGTATGTCATTGTAGATATAATTTCATGAAGACGCCTACTACTGTATTATGGTAGTAACATAATAACAATAACATGAAATAAATGTAACTAATTTTGATAATGATGATACCATGTCATATGTTTGACCTCCGTGCCAGCTTGTGTTGTCCACGCATCCTTTTTTTTTTCAAGTCGTTTTTATATTAACTATTGTGTTAGTATATTAAGCGATGCTTGATCTCCAATCCGCAAGCATAAGTACATGTATTAGGTGTTTCAAAGTTTTGTAATCTCTATAACGATAATTAACATTAGGCACAGTTGGTCAAAAATTAGATACAGTAAAAGTTCTTGTTCACAACTGTGCATTACTGTTTTTTTTTTTTTTTCCAATGCACATACATATATCATAGACAGCACTCCTCTATATCGAGTGATTTAATTACAAGTTTCTTCCTTTTAGCTGGGCACTACTTGTTCACATGCAACATGTTTTTCTTTGTTGCCTTGATGAAGAGTCAAGCCAGGTCAAACATTTTGCACTCACCAATTTTCAACAAAATTCTTCGTGTTTGTTGTTGGTTCCTTTATGTATTCAGTGATTATTGTCTCTTGTCTCGTATTTCCTGATGTTTTTCTATAGCAAATACCCTATTTACTATTTTACAATTTATAGGTTTTCTTTACTGCCCTGACGAATAGCTAAATGAGCTCCAAAATTTGGCAAGTACCATCACTTTGATCAACATCTAGTTCTCCATTTTGGTTTTGTTTGTTTGTTTGTTTCATTTTAGTGTGTTTGGTTAGTTAATGGTTAGACAGTCGTCTTAGTTCTAAGACATTTTTAATAAAAGGATGACGATATTGTTTTTCAACTTTTTTGATGAATTTGATTAATTGCCGGTTTATCGGTCGTTTTAATTTTAAGACATTTTTTTTTTTTTTGGTGTAAACTCATGATGACAATATTGACATGTACAATAAGTTGGAAAACAATACTAGCAATCATTAACTTTAGCAATGATGTAGCATATAATAAAAAGTCACACTGTCGGGTTTAGGTTCAGCTTTATTGATTCTGTCTATGTAACATAATACATGTACATCAGTATGACAAGCACTGGTGTCACCGCACTACTGACAGGTAAGCAGTTCTACAGTGGCTGACTCAGAAATGTTCAGTCATGTATATAACTCTGGGATCAAATCTGTGATCAAATACGTTGGCCTTCATCTATTAGACTGTACTATATTATGTACCACAACATGGCTCAACATGGGCTAGGAAACCAACACGATTCAAGCAGGATTTGGTGAAGAAATAGAACATGATATTTCATATTTCCTTTATATTGCATAACATGGATACTTAGTGATTTGAACATATACTGCATACATATAGTTATTTTATGGTTCCTGGTGTTTAATTTGTTTTTGCTTTTGATTAAAAAAAAAAAAAAGAAAAAAGATTTGTTTTTAAAGCTGGCACATACATGTAATATAATTTAACTTTTCTGGCTCACAATTCATCTAAAACCAAAATCACTTCAGGCTGGGTCACATAAAATAAAAACTTACCAAATAAATACATGTATTATGTTTTGCTAGCTGTTACATCAAAAAGAAATAATTTATAACTGTTTATTCTGAAATTTGGTAAAAAAAAAAAAAGATTATTTTAAAAATTGACAAAACCCTTGACAGATATAGATGTTGAAGTGCAGCCAAAACTGGGTTAAGAAATTGCAGTTTTACTGGAGAGAAAACACTTTTTGGAGAAAATGAACTTGATTGTGAATGCTGACATTGTGCTTAACTCTTGATCCTGGTCACAACTTTGTGCTTACATCACATTTCATCATTAGGCCTTCATGGGTGACCATATGCACTAGTGGCCTTGTCCACTTTTGTAGGAGGTCAGTATCAAACTGATCATTGAGGGAAGTAATAGGGCTGGTCAAACCAATCTCCCAATAGGTTTTCACAGGTCAACCTGACCTGATCACTCAATTCTTTACACTCTGGATTATTTTATTTTACTGTTTTCATCCAGCTGATCCAGCCACACATACAGACTAACTATAGTTATTATACATACAGGGGGTGGTAGGAAATGATCACTTTTCTAATTAAAGAGTGGTTTTCGAAAACTCCTTAAGTTGTTTTTTAAACTTTTACAGTGACTTTGTCTCATTGCCTGAATGAGAGCTCAACCATATTCATTTTGATATTGCACATAGGTATAATGTGGTCTTCAAGAAGCAAAGCAATATGCCAGCTAGCAAAAGCTAGCATGCCTGAGCAGTGAATGAGAGGTTTTCCACAATCTCTGAGAAATGAAAAAAAAACTTACTTAGTACTGAGTTCTGGAATTCTTCTTCCCTTGTATCTCACAGTGATATAACATGCCGCACATCAAAGGTGGAGGAAACAATCGCAGAATTTGTACAGCAATAGCAAGCTTGCTACAACCTGCCTACTGACTATGGGCTTCATAGCAAAACAAAACCAGCCAAAGTGAAAGTCTCAGTCTAAAAAGATTCAAAATCACCACTCTTGCACCACACAGTGGTGAAAAAAATCACTCTTAATGTTTGAGTATAATCTTCAAAGAGAGTGAAAAAATCATTTTCAGGGAGAAACAAATCTTTTGATTTGGCTCTTACCAGCAAATCTCTTTTTCAGTCTGACTAATGTGGATCATAGTAAGTTAGCTAGGTGTGTCATAAAAAAATGGTCCACAAGTGACCAAGTGGAAAGGGAGATTCATACAAAATGTCACATACAACTTTGCAAGATGTTCGGTGAACAACAGGAATACCTCTGAGCCATACTGATAACATTTGTCTAAATAGTGAAAATGTACAATTTATACAAAACCATGGACATCCATGGAGACTATGTCACTGAGTAAAGGGAACATAATAAATGACAATACCAAACATTCAATTAGTAAAAATATTTTGAAAAATATTGAAACAAAACTTGAACAAACACAAACATGATCCATGAGGGAATTCAGAAACATCCAAATGGGCAAAAACGCCATGACTACTGTGAGTTGCGATAAGGAGTTTAAAAGTATATATTTTATTATAAAATATCAGTGAGTTATTTATAGGTACATATAATGTACATTTACATAGCTCATGTATAGAAACATAAGTCAATAATTGTAAAGAGGCTGCAATAAAAAGAAGTGAAATAATAACTAATAAGGATTGTCTCAAATTTAATATCAAAATTTCTTTTGAATGAAATCAACATTAAAATCAAGGATAAATATCAAGGTCAAACTCACAAACAGATTATAAGATAAAAAATGAGCACAAAAAAAACAAAAAAAAACCAACAACAACAACAAAAAAGAAAATAGAATCCAAATCAAGCAATAGAATAATACCAAACCATTATGAAATCTACAATTCATTTCATGAAATTCACAGTTGACTCATGCACTTCACAGATGATGCAAAGATTTTTTGCACTGTCAGTGCAATATGACAGATTGTGAGATGATCACTAGAGTGAGGAATCTCTAAGAAAATCAAGTTCACAAATACTTGATGAACCAGGGGTTATAAGATTTCAGACAGTAAACTGTCTTCTACAAACAACACAAACCAATGCAAGCATTTTCATGTTCTAAAAATGTACAAATCAAAATAAAAGAAAATGCTTTTATTTTCTATGTCCAGTCTTCTCTTGTAAACAACTTGTTCTCATAGGAACTAAAAATCTCTTGGAAAAATTAGATTAAAGTGTAAATGAAATGTACTATTTTAAATCTGGCTAAAATAAGGGCTTGGTCTATAAATCTGGCAAACTCTGCAAGACCAGAGTTTCTGTTTGCTCCCAAGTGAGTAGATGCTGAGGCTGACAGAACTGGACACACAAAACCTGGGTCACTGGAAAACCTGATCGTGCCTATGCAGTGAGCAGAGAGATCCTAGCCCTCTATGGGTGTAAAGTGAAATACACAGTCTAAAATAATTCATAAACTACAATGCTACAATACAGATAGAACAAATTTACCCAGATGTTTGATTCTGCTCATCTAAGGGACAAAATAATCAAGGCAATAAATCATATGATTTTTTTCACACAGTCGATATTTTTTCAAGCAGTCAGGCAGTTACTTTTCATTACTCTGGCTGGCAGTTCATGATAAAATGTACATTTTTCATGATAAAAATAAAGACAAATTCCATCCATCAGGGATGCCGTAAATGTCCAGTGTGATACATTGCCAGATTTTCCCACTGCTTTTTGGCAGAGTGTTTTACCAAACTAACGATATCATGTCAGCCACACGTGCAGAAGTCAGTACAAAGAAAATTTCAAACAAAAATGTCATTCCATGATTTCTAAACAGGAAGACGTCATGACAAATGCTGTGCCCCCCAAGAAAACTGAAAAAAATTCACTTTCAGCCACTTATTTTTCACTATATAAGGACATTTTAGAAGACGTGGCCAGCAGCAGAAATTTGCAAAATAGCGAAAGAATGGCATCTCTATTAAAAGAAAAGGCCTAAGTGGTTTGACTTAATATCATCTGCAAGAATGATGTGAAGACTGAGTTGCACCTATGGCACGATAACAATGTAGAAGGTATATCATCGACAATAAAAACTTAAAATAATGCACACAAGAAGACAGTGATGCCAACTCAAAGTCCATAGTCAAAACAGTCTAATTAGTCATATGAGCCAAGAAATGAAATGGGGCAAAATAAAATTATCAGAACTTGAACAAGTGGACAGTAACACATTCTGCTGAACATTGCTTGACAAAAATACAGGATAAGTCATTTTACATCAAACCAAAGATCCCAGGCACAGCACACTGAAAACAGCAGCTGAAACACAACAGCACTATCCAAGATACCAGAAGTTCTGGACAAGGAAGGGATACTGCCCTTAAATAAACACAGATGTCTATGCCTCTATCTATTCAAAAATATTTGTCTCATTGCCTAGTCAAGAGATACAAAAATTTTCTCACAGCAACCATAGCACCGTAAGCACAGCATTGACCACAGCAACCATAACACAACAACAGGTATCAGAAGCAACGCAACTACACATAATCATGCCTCAAAAAGTTTCATGGTTTAAGCCTTAAAAAGTTTCATGGTTTAAACTTAGGCAAGTGATATAGCTGACAAATGTAGACAAGTTATCATCAGGGACCCATTTTTAAAAGAATGAAACAACATAATCAAGTAGATATATAGATATAATACACCACATTATGCCATATTCTTGCAATGAACATTCACAGATAACAAGTATTTAGCAACAGTGGCAGATTTGAGCTACAAGTATTAAATAATATTTTTTTTAACTGTCTTGGCCTTAGAGTTTTGATATTTAGTTGCATGGAGACATTATTTTGATGTTTCGCATTGTTTTTAAGTACAATGTTTCTTCAGTTAAGGACATGCTCACAGGTTATGTTTGCACCTCTCTGACAGGGATAGCACCACTACAGTTGAGTTTTTTTCATAGCTTTTTTCTTATTGTTGAAAGTTGTTGAGATATTGGTCTAGTGAAAAATGATATTAACCCTTTGAACACTGGCCATCAATGCCTGAAAAACCCCCTGTCCCTGACCTTCTTGGCCGAGAATGCACATTTCTCATTTCAATGTTTAATATATTTTGGAAACAAAAGCCTCAAACGCGAACATGGCCTGGTCCTAAATGTTCCTAGCCCCAAAGTGACATATTAGATCTTTTTTTTTATATGTAGTGTATTCATAGGACTGGAGTAAATGTGTCAGCTCGGTTCACAGGGCTGTGGGGAATTTGACACTAGAAAGTTTGACACCGGCTGTCGGGTTCAACAGGTGAAAGATTTGATAAATAAAAATCTAACTTTTACATTCATGGATGCAGGACTTGTGTTTGTAGATTTGAATATTACAAAGCATGCATAACTTACAGAAAAGTTTTGCAATTTTGTATTTCACTTCTATTAATAAGCAACAGACATTACTTGTCTTTAATATAATAATGTTAATGCAATGATTGCAAATATTATACATTGAGCTTGATGAGTAAATAAAAATGTGTCTAAATTGATACTTAAATTTTGCTCTGTGAATAACAATAATACTACCAGATATTGTCAGATGTTACCAATACTCTGAGGGCAAGACATTCAATGGATCAAATCAAATCTAGACCAAAGCAGCTACACAGAATGTGCAGTGTTTTTCAATACAGAGGACAGACATTTGTACACAGAACACTCAGATTTGTTCATTAAAGTGAACAAGATTTTTGGGGTCCGTGGAAATCAAGACAACAGTCACAAATTAATTGTGAATGCTTTAAAGCTTCAAGGCTCACACATTTAAGTAAGTATAGGAAAAAGGGGTTGAAAGAAGTCAGATAGAGTGCTGGGGAAATACTTTACAAAAAAATGTAATGTGTAACCATGGTCATTGTTCCCATGGACTCTTCATTGCATATGAGCAAGTTACAGCAATAAGCCCTTGACTATAGAGAACTGTTTAAACATGTCATCCAACAATTTAACAATATGACAAAAATATCTTTTGTATAACATTGGTATCTCTTTTTCACATATCAGCTCTGTCGTATTAAAAAATTGTTGTTCTATCTGGCTGTATCCACTTGTGATTACGCTAACTACAGGTAAGTCCAATGTCCACAAGATATGACACAGAGTCAATGTCTGCTTAACATCAGCATGTCTGATACTGTCAAGAGTGGATGTCAAGTGTAAAGAGAGAAAGATTACAGTCAATGGAAAAATGTTGATATGAAACAGATTAAGTTACAGCCATGTACAAGGAAGTAAGACAGCCTGATCTGATTATCATTCAATAATATTATAATATCAAGAGATTTTCAAGAAAGGAGAGACTTGGGATGACTTTCTGCCGTGAAGGTTGACTGTCTTTTAAGCCCAGTACTGTTTAATCTCAAGTTCTGAACTGCCGACACAACTTCAAAAAAAAAAAAAAAAGTAAAACAGAAAAAGGATGTGGAATAACTAATGAACAACACTCAAAAAACCCTGAGCAAATTGTAAAATTAATGAAAAGGGACGGAAAAAAACCCAAAAAAACACACAAATCAGAAACTCATGTGATCAGAATTTGTTGGTGCTCTCATGAATAAATGATAGGATGAAGGTGTCCACCTTGCATCCACTGAGGCATGAGATTTTGGTAAACTCAATCAAGAATCCAAGTCCAAGGTACAGAAGATACTTTTTGTTATTAAAGTGAACTGTTAAGAAAAAAAATAATCAACATTTGTTATTTCACTGGGTAAAGTACATCATGAATTACATGTACTGTTCTTCACAAATTTTAAAAATGTTTTAAAAAGTTAACTTTTGAACTGGCATGATAATGCTAGGATGTGCCTTGATCTATACAAGAACTATAGCTTGGCAATGAATGAAAAAAATTTTAAAAAATAGGACAGGGAGGTCAAATTGTTTTCACCAAAAGGTTAGAAAGTTTTCACCCCCCCCCCATGCTTGTTCAACAAGCAACTGTCTGAGGAGCATTTTCCAGCTTTTCCCTTGAGATGATTCTCAGTCATGTCTACAAACTTAGGTATGTGTTTGAGTTGTATTATATTATTATGTATGAGAGCATAACTCCGATCATCTCTGTATATCATATAATGAGTATGTATGTATATATGTTGTTACTCCTGTTTGTTTTGAGGCATATTTCTTGTGTGACTGTGAAACACTTAGGTTCTGTAAAGCACTTCGAGGCCTCTAGTGATGAGGTGCTATATAAATTCTCTCTATTACTACTATTATTACTATTTTATCATGGCAGCCTGGTGCTGCCCGGTTACATAAGACACTTCTAAAACATCTAGGCTTTTCACGCCAGGAGAAGTTTGCATTGTTTTGAGAGAAATATGCAAGTTTCCACAAGATCCTGGGAGGGACTTTAAAATTATTCAACCAATGGAAATTCCATGATCTGAAAAGATCCCACAGGCAGTGCCATCACCATAACTTGACTAGATCGCATCTATTTTCAAGATCTAGATTGTAAACAGAGCTGCCCTCTTACATTAGTCTGTCTAAGACCATGGGCACATTATCTGTTTTGTCAATACTCTGATGTAATGATTATCCATCAACAACTCTCACGTGACCACTTGACTGCATGTTGTCATATGTGACTAAGTCAACTTCGATCTCGACCTTCAAACAGTCCCTGAACCGCAGTTTGACTCTCATCTGAAGCATGTGCAAAACTCTTTTGTACTTCAAGCTGTGCTATTATCATGCGGGAGTTGTACAGCAAATAAGTTATTACATGTATTATAAAACCACAATTGTTCTGTCAACTCGAAAAAGGTCGGCAGTTGAGTGGCTAAAGGTAGGAAAGTTGGCAATGACCAAAAAAGTCATAATTCTGAGTAAAGTCAGAAGTTTAACATCCCTGAAACAAAAACAAAAACAAACAAAAAAAACCCACATAAAAAAAAAAATGAACAGAGCAACAACAAATTCAGGAGAAAAATGCAATACATGAAACAGAAATGCAGGAGAGGCAAATCATTCTGCTGTCCCATGGCCACAAAAAAAAGAGTATGTAGCTTTCACATGTATTCAAATACGATGAAATAAGGACTTAGGTTAAACGTCAAAAAAGCGGTTGCAAAACTATTTGAAAGAGATAAGTATGTAAGCACAATACTCAATGGACCTGTGCAGATACTCATTCCACCCATATATGATAAGAACACAGTAACAGATATTTCCTCTCCTTAACTTACATCTTTGCCTTACACAGAACTGTGACATAATCTTGAGGTTTGAAGCTTTTTGAAGTATAATGATATATATCACCTTACATTGTGCTCCCTTTAAGTAAATGTTTTAACAATATTGAGCCAAACTTTCAAAATTTCTTCATGATACCATTTCAGTGATGTGAGAATTCAGTCTCTTTTCAACCAATTGTTTGGGTAATCAATTTCTTTATCCATAAATACTGGGAAGCAGTTTCTCTCTGTCAGCAGGATTGCTTCATCCACTGGGAGACCATCAAATTTTACACAAATCTTTCTACAAGTTTTTTGCTCACAAACACACACACAAAAAAGAAGAGAGACAAGAATCATCGTAAGATCTAACAAATAACATCATAAAGTAGTCAATGTAAACTTCAATGAATAAAAGAAGTTACAATTACAACAGTGGCATTGGTAAAAAGAGATTAATACTTTGTTCGATTAACTGGGGAATATGTCATCAGTTCAAATATTAAAGCTCTATGACCTGATCAACAGAAAAGAATGAATATATTATACAACATACAACATTTTAACAGGAGGAAATCTCATATGTTAATCTTTGCTGTAAGCAATAATAAGATTGTAGGAGCAGAGGGATCATTTTATACAGAAGTAGATGAACACAACAGATGCTTTTTGTTCATGATGATCCTAGTACTGTTTCATTATAACAGAGATGGTGGTAATAACTGTAAGGATGTTGAGTGCTTTATTATGACTGGAGATTTGTAGATAACAACTATACTGTTGTTTGTAAAGAAAATATATTAGTATAAAATGTGACTGTGCATAATACGTAGCAGAAATGTCTGCTCTAAAAATAAACCATATTTCATTGATGTGCAAGAGTTCCTATTTCAGTTTTCTCCATGGCCATGAGTATTAACATATAAAAGACATCCAATTGCACACGCTTTTGAGCTCTTCATTCAGTACAAAAAAAAATTGAAATACTGCTGGGTGAATACAAAAAAGGATATGAAATCTGAATGAAGCCTAGATTTATGTGTTTTAACTTGACCAAACTCAGAGATTAAATAAGTTTTCAAAAAAATAAAGTAGATCTCACTGATCTGTGATCGGCTTATTTGGAGAGTGCATGTCATCACTGCCGTTTGGTGTCTGTGTAAGCATGTGAGTAGTTCTTAGATAGGGCAACAAAAAAAATATTTTACAAATTTTATTATCATATATGATGATAAAAATCATTATGTGGTTACAAGTTTGTGTAGTTCCTAACTTGTTACGAGAAATACTTCAATTGTTAAGGTCACATCATATGAAACTGTCCTTAAATGGCATCCAATTTTTTCTTCATTGTCTATGTGTAGCCACAGCTTCATCCATAAGCATATAGCACTCTCTGCTTGTTGTTCTCTATTCATTCATAGCCACCATTGCTTCAAACATTCATTTATGTCAGTCATAATATTTTTAAATTCACACTAGACATAGAGAAGGGGCTGTTTTTAACGTAGAACTGATAACACATATTTGCTAAATTTTGGTCTACAAGCAGAGTACATATACCTGCGACAATGTGTAGTCACTGGTATCAAATCAGGACTTACTTGTTTATTAACTTGAAAAACACTGTCCAGTTGAACTGGGACAATAAAATGGTTTAGCACAGCAGCTTTCATGTCTCAAGATAAACAGTCCACACCATTGAAAGAGAAACAGAAACTAGCAAAAATAATTTCATTTCATGGCTGTCAGAAACTCTTTATAACGGAATTTTCACTCAACCATGAAATAGTACAGATGCTTCTTTCTCCTGAAATAATTATGTGTTTGGTGGTCGTATTCTAACACCAGCTCTCAACTATTCGGTAAGTACTGTGCCTGGAAGATCTTAGTATGATGAAAATGACCTCTTCATCACTTCACTTTGCAACTGTTAAATGTGCTGTGTAGACTTAAGGATCTGGCTCCAATTCAAATTGTTTTGTAACTACATTGAAAAGAAGCAGCATTGATACCATCTTTGTGATAAAATAATGTTCTTGTTTTTTGGGTTTTTTTGATATAAGAAAAATCTTCTCTATATGAGCTGACCATTGATATAAATCATAAAAACTTTGAGGTCCATGTTAAAAATTTCATGGACAAAGAAAAATATTTCAGAAATGATGCACGGATTGAAAGATCAATCATTGACAAAACCCCGTATAACAAGCAACAGTACCTTTTGGCTTTTGTGGTTTGAAGATAAAATTTTTAAAAAATCCTAGGTTCTGTAAAAATCACCACATTATTATATCTTGTGCCCAGGGCAAGTCGCAAGTCGTGCCAGGTGAATTCAAGTCATAGCCATTTGTTACCATTTTTCACTATTTTCCAACTATGATACCAAAATGTTTCTTTTTTTTTTTTTTTTCTCAGATTAAAAAAAGGTTAAATTGACGTTTTGTGAAAAAAAAAATTGTGTATCCCTGTTAGAAAGTAGTTAAAAAAAACAACCAAAAACAGCTGTATATTTTCATTGCCCGGGGCAACTTCTGACTCATTTGCCCTGGTAGCAAGACATATGCTAGATGGGGCAGGGGCATATGGAAGACAGAGAATGAAGCTACAATGTCTTGTTCCATGGCCATACAGTGTGGCAAATGATGATACCAACATGGGAAAGCAGCATGTGGTGAACAATGTAGCCAATATCATGAGGCAAAGAACAACATGGTGATGTGCAGTATATAAATGATGGCAATAACCAATACAAAGATGATTAAGTAAGAAAATTCTTCGACATTTTTATCTATATACAAATATCTGACTAGCAGGTCTTGAGCATTACCACTACATTTCCCTTTAGTAAAGGGTTTGAATTATTCAGAAAAACATAATAGCTCCTTCACTAAACAGAAAGAGTATTCTCTCTAGAACATGATTTAGTGAAACTTGGGCGGATTTTTGTATGAGTATGGGATTATACAGAACTTGACATGTACAGTTGCTAACACAAAACAACATCTCTATTTGACCATGCCATCCGCTACATCATCCTCTGCCCAGTGCTGAGAGTCTCCTGCTGCCCGAGGACTTTGACGGACAAAGTGAATATAATTCTTATCTGGTATCAAATCTTCCAAGGGCAGTCTCCGAAGCCTCCGAAGTACTCCACCCGCATACCGTTTAAGACTGGTCTCATTTGTCACAGTGGGTGTGAGGCTGTGGCAGGGTATGGCTCGCCAATCAGGCTTACATGTGCGAAAGTGAAGGAAGCGGAGGACGTCCTCAGGGATGACATATCTGCATGCATAACAAGATATGAGTTGGCAAAATACTCACAAAGACAACAAAAGTTATTTCTGTCTAGTCTTAAACATTCTCTAAGTTTTACAAGCTACCATAGGATACCACCATAAAAGATCAGTGATTTCAGATTTTGCAATAAATAAATTTTGGGTACTATTGATACTGAGGACTTAAATATTGATGTGCTTGTAGATTGCATATCGATACACACAGTAATTAATCTTCATCAGGACCGCTTGGAATGAGTAATATTAATCCTTTTTTAAAAGTAATCTATTTCATGATGACATAATTGCTCTTGTTCTTGTTACTTCGCCATTACTATTGTTCTCATTTTATAAAATAGAAAGAGACTGTCCAACCGGCAACTAACACAATAATTTAGAAAAAAATTGAAAAAAGCAAATAACACTTATAAATAAATTCTTGATGTTGAATCGCCAAATTTTCGGACCAACTTGGTCCTTCCTCAGGATTGTTCTCATTGTTATCATTGTAACATCTCAAATACGATTTTCAAAAATAATCACTGTTAGAGGCCTTTGATCCCATAGAACCAACTAGTAACTTAATATTGCCAAAAATTTCATAAACTGCTAATATTTATTGCTTTTCTTTTTTTTTTTTTTTTCTGATATAAATTCCTTTCCTCAGTTCACCCCCCAAAGCACCCACAAGTGCCTTCCTTTGTATATAACACTATAAAACATGTAAGTAAGCTTTATTTACAAAACAAACATGATACAAAATACCACAGAAATTATACAGAAAATACTTTATTTCCCTCTGGATATTCTGCACATGATACCAAGTAAACAAACATGAGATTCTGCTACCCACTTGGAATGACAACTTTCACTGTCACATTTTAAGGGGTGTTCAGAACTTTTGACTGAGAATGTTCAAAGCACCACTACTCCCCACTGCTCATTCACCATAGTGAATGAAAGAATTTTTTAAGCAACGATCGTCAATCTGCCAAGCCCATAACCATCAAGGACTAGATCAATTTGTTTTGCAGTGATGGTAATACAGATCACTTCATCAATGACATAAAGTTTTGCTCTGAATGAAAATACAGTTCTCATCTCAAAACTCAGCAGCAGAATACTTGCCATCTACATATCATCAATGTCTGGCTCTGGTCATGTAATACCTAAGTAAGGTAAAACACATTTCTTGCCCAAAAATAAACCTCAACCCCCATATGATCCAATACAGGAAAATTCAGACAATCCCAATGTACATTACTTCTGCCAAACCATTAGGTGAAGGATCAATGTTGGATTTGAGGCTTATTTTTATGCAAAAAAACTTGTTTGACATAATCTGGCATGGAAACGACTCGAGTTAGACAGCAACAATATGTACATCAAGGCAACATTTCTAGGAGAAAATCATGAACATTCTATATACATCTTTCAACCTCTTAATGGAGGTTATCTCACAAAATCTTGGAACAAAGTGTTAACTTGCAATGGCTGATTCAGTACTCACGTATGATAGCCAACTTTAGGAATAATCTCATGTGTGGCTGCCATCCAAGTCCTGCTAGGAATATACACCCACTTGATGCAATAGGGGGTGATATAGATACCACTGGAAAACTGCCAATGATATAGGTCTGGCATTGCATTCCTCCACTCAGGCGGCAAAAGGAGAGGATCCATGCGAAAGGCAGCACCATCACTAAAGTTCCGCTGTAAACTCTGCAAAGTTGAAAAATTACAAGTCTGACTATATGAGACCCGACACAATGAAATCGGATGCTTGTCAAACCGAGTCGATCAGAGAATCACGTATTTTTCAACAGTGAATGAATTTTTAAGGCAATTTTTTTTTTCTTTATCAAGCCATTCTATATCAATCTAAAAATGCATTTCAGAATGCAGTTTACTGAAATAGATCAAGTAAAAGCCCAAAAATTGTAATTTTCTGGCATGGCCGTACAAAGATAAAGAAGGATTTACAAAAGTGATGGGCCATTTTCTCAATAAATTCAGCTACAACAACAGGTCACTCCCCATCATCTTTAACTGCCAATATCTCAACTTCTACTTAAGATTGGACAACTATTTTTTCACACACTGATAGGGAAATGAATAATCTTTACAGTGATAGCAATAACTTCATATGCTCAAAATATGACGAGAATCTGATTTTGTCGTGTCGCATCTCATATGCTTTTATTTCTCCATAGAAAATATGCATAAATTTGCAGGCATACAAAAATAAATACAGTGGTCTCCGCCTAAGAGTCCAGTCCGCCTAAGAGCCCGCTTGTGCTGCGAAACGGAATTTTTCCTCTTTGATTTACCCCTCTAAGAACCAGCTCTGGGCGCCCCCAAATGAAAAAATCTGTCTAAGAGTCTGGTTTTGGAACAAAATACCCCGAGGACTTATGGTGTAATTCCACATCATACTTGAGAGAAACGCAGAGTGCTAGATATGCAGTAAAATGGGGACGGGAGTAGAGAGAACAGGTAGACAAAGGAGTGGAAGTGATGGCTGATGTATGACTGCATAATCAAGCCACACTGTTGATTAACCCATCACTTTTTCTTTGTTTGACAACACGTGGGACAGCACTTGTGATTGGCTTTGTGAATAAGAAGGTGTTTAGCCTCCTGACTGGTCAGCTGTTTTGCTAATTCAGTCGGTCTGTAAACACTTTATGTGATTATCGGCGGGGTAGCATAGCAATATCATGTTTTCAACGATACCTTTATGTGAAAACTCATATGGCATTTAAGCCCTGGGCAGTATTGATATGCTAAAAAGATCAGGAATTGCTACATTTAATTATAACACACACAGGGAGAAAGGCTGTACTTATTCGCATAGATATATCTTTAACTAACGGTAACAATCAACTAATCATAGAAGTGAAGACAATCGGTGGTCAGATGGATTGCGTAACTTTTCATCAACCCGTCCATCTAAGAGCCCGCTTTTTTTGTCTCCCGACAATCAGGTTCTTAGGCAGAGACCACTGTTGTTGCAGTTTTTCATCACATAAACCAACAGCCAATAATTTTGTGCAAAGCATAAATTGATCATGAATTTTCAATGGTGGGGTAAAAAATTTGTGTATTTCTGCAAACTCCACTACATTGCCTGTTACTTTACAGCTAACAACTACAAACTATATACAGGAACTGGCCTCAGAGATTTATATCTGTGGTCAATGGATGAAAACAACAACCTTAATATTGTCACAATGTTTGGATCATACGTATGAAAACCATAGATGTACAGCATTTACCTGTAAGATCATGTTCAGAGATCTGTAGGGCCTCAGCGGAACAGGCAGTTCATCAAAGTCAATAGTTAAGACAAAGTCATAGCCTGCCAGACGATACTGACAATCTCGCACCACTAACGTCTTGTCATGACGGGCTTGATGAGACTGTGAATTTCGCTCTGTATACTTGACACTGGGATGGCCTGGGGGACAAAAGACAATCTTGTTCATTTAGATGATATTATAGTCCCTGGAGAGTTGTAGACATACAGCACAAAGACTATACTAATTATGATCTGGTACATTAAGGATTCTGAAAGTTATATGCCTACCAACACATCTAAAATCTGTGACAAAACCTGACAGGCACTGACAGTTTGATAATGTTTTTCCTTTTATGTATGACGGACTACATATACACCTACCTTCCCTGCTATGAGGGCTGTACTCTATCAAATCTAGATAACCTGTCCCAGTGTAGAAGTCAAACACACGCTTAGATTCTCGATGTAGGTTGTTATGAAAGGTCAGGATTTTGCTAGCTCCGATCTGATGCATGTATTCAAACCATTCCACCAATCGAGTAGGTTCAAGTCTTGCATATGCTACCTGTGGGCACAAAGAAAAACAGCTAAATTTCTTGTCAACTCCAACTATTGGTCATCTTGGGAGAATAGGAGAAAATCACTGAATACAACATCAAGATGGTGCCAAGTACTGATTAAATCGATCTTATTTCGATCCATATCCTGTACACTGTCCTTTGTTATATAATTATGAAATCACTTATAAACCGTCTGTCTACGATGAGCACCTAAGGTTGAAATTTGTATTTTGTCTTTCATAGAAAATTTGCACTAAGCTACTCTTCACCATCCTTTTTGTCATGCGCATGGCACTTGACAAATGTGATCTTTGGTGAAAAAATTCAGTATTTGAATGGAGTAAAAATTGGCATAGTGAAGCAAACTATGCATTATTAATTTATCTTTCTTGATAAACCTTAAGTCTTAGAACAATAATTCAGCTGAGTTTTATAAATGGAACAAATTATAATTCACTATTTACCACTCCAAACATGAGTGAAAAGTGAGACATACATTAATATGAACAAAACACATACAGTTCTATCAGTGCCCAACCTTTGTGCAGACAGCAAACTCCCAGCTTCTGCGGACAGGATATACCACAGGTATGGGCAGGGATGTGTTTTGTCCACATGTTTCAGGAGCAAAGGACACAAAATGGAGATCTTTCCACTCAGAAACAGGCAAAACACATTCAAATGCAGCATTTTGAAGATCTACAATGAATCTGAGATCAATGTAGTCAAGTTGTGCAGGGACCTGGTGGCAGATTTCCAAAAGAGAAAGAGAGACAGGAGAAAAAATTAGTATATTATGTCTTTAACCTCTTCAACACTTAAATGATATAAACAGTAAGTTTTCCTGCTATGTGTGTAGCTACAAAAATCACTGCACACATCTCATAATGACTTTTCAAGGATTTGAATGGGATCATAGCAGCTTGAACCTGTAATTTTGGTTTCGGCATAGATATTTGGCAGATAGAGTCAGCTCTGAACATATTTTGGACTGCTGGAGCTGTAGTTCAAATTCAATGTAAGATTAGTTCGTGAAACATGAAGAAATCTATGCATGACAGCAAACTATAGTTCACAACTATTTCACATCACTATGCACAGAATTAAGCTGTTCAGAGTTGTGAACTCTCATCAGTCACGCTCTGGTTGTACTGTCAGCTGATTGTTAAGACTGGGTTATGATCTGGCTGATCCATCCATTGTCAGATGTTGCCCAGACACTACATTATTCTTGAGGAACTAGCAAAGCCAAAACATGGGTGTCATACATACAATGAAAAGTTGTTGAGCTGCAAAATGTGAACACTGATGAACAAATAACTATATATTTTTTCATAAAATGGATATAATTTTGATCAGTCATTGATGTTTTACATAAGATGGTTCAATGACATAAAATTTAATGATGATGATCTTAAGTTTTTAATCACTCAGAACACTTAAACAGCAATATTGACTTTACATAGCTCTGCCTTATGAGACTCACACTTAGCTCTATAGAGCCCTGATTTTCACATACATCGACGTTTATAACTGTGATATTATTTTACAGGGTTGCTTTAAAAAAAATGAACCATTTAATGATGCATTGCTTCAGTTCTCAAGCATCACGGTAGAATGAACCAGTGACCATTTGAATGAGGAGTTTTCCGAATAGTGAATAGCTGCCACAGGGACGATGTAGCTGCGTCATTTTTCTGGCAAACTTTCAGTTGTTTGTTTACCATCAGAATGGGGCTCAGCAAAAGGAGTTTTGCATTCTCGAGTTTGCAGAAGCAAATTGC
The DNA here is from genome assembly GCA_038406235.1 of Peronia verruculata. Classification (NCBI taxonomy): domain Eukaryota; kingdom Metazoa; phylum Mollusca; class Gastropoda; order Systellommatophora; family Onchidiidae; genus Peronia; species Peronia verruculata. The sequence goes on from JBCAUA010094206.1 coordinate 18,545, forward strand.
CACGGTGCAGCGTGCTTTTCAAAGGTGATTCAACATGAATCCGCCCTTTCCTAACATTCCATGGTGGTTTCAACAGCTTCAAGAGAGTAGATGTCTATGTAAAATAAAGGGTTTCGGGGGAACAACAATGATCAATTCAGTGGATCGTGATATGCTGATACACATCTGGGAGGAATTTTCTTATCATACCAATGTTGTCTGTGCTGCGGGTGGTGGTCACATTGAACAGCTCTAAGACAGGAAATAAAAGTTAATTGTGAGCAACATATTTTTGACTCGTCTGGAGTTTGCTATTGCTTTTCCTATTAAAATACTACGTAATGAAATTGGTTGATTCTTTTTTAATAACCCTGTATATAAGTTTCTTGAGCCAAGGTTAATTCTTGATACTGGCTTTTCCCGTGCCATGTTCCATATGGAAGGATTGTTGGTGTATCATGCACATCAGCTTAGAATTGTTTAAATATTTCTCTTTCAGTTATGGCCTATCGAGCATGCACAATGTTCATATAACATAATTATGCATTCCCTACTCTACAGCATAGCATATCAAAGAGATGATGTTGTAGTACAGATGAAGAGGCTGACCTGAATGTAGTCTTGCACATCGAAAAATGAATGAAAACAACACACGAAGTCTCTCTCTGATGAATGCCTCAAGAAAGCTGTGAGGACAAAGCGCTTCTCTGTGACCAAGGAATGATGAAGATCATGGATGGCTGAAATTATTTGTATGTGACGACCTTTGACCCAAACTCCCTTGACTTCACTGACAGAATGTCCATTCTGAGGAATAAGAAACAGGATAAGATTTTCCCTTTCTGTCACATTGTTCATTTAAATATAAATACAATCTGTGTGCCTATATGGTGGTAGAATTATAACACACTGTCTTGAAAATAAGGTTTTGGGACTAAAATATCAAAAATGGGGTTTTCCTATTTTTACACACTTTAAACTCTTCTCATACAAGAAAAATAATAAAAAGGGCCAGAAACAAGTGCTTTATGCCCCAAAACAGCACCAACACCACCCCACTAAATCACTGTATAGAGAGATTATGAAAATTCAATTATGATTTTCTCAATAAGTATGACCTCTTTACTTTTTTCCCTAAGGCTTTTTTATTTCTCAACCAACTGCCTTCATATTTGGAATACACATTCTCCGTAGCATGTGTTTTGATAAAATGCATTGCTTTTTCTCAATTTCTTTTCCGTTTCTGAAGGAAAATTCGATATTTGGTGAAAAATTGTTAAAAATTTACGTCTGTCAATATACATATTTAAAAAACTGGATGCAAAACAAAATTTCTTACCACACATTTCCTCTAGTTTGGACATGCTGAATCTAAATTTGAAGCTTAAAAAATCCCTAGTCCAAGCATTTGAAAAATCACTCTCAGGACCCACACCTCCCCTTAAAATGTATTTTACTTTCAGGACTAGGCCCAAACCTTTGATTAGTGGATGTATGTTGTTCCTTCACTTGAACCTCTCTCAAAAATTTTAGAGACCCTTTAGGAAAATCGGCAACATGTGTCAGTGCCACGCCTAAAGCAAAATGTTCTCATACTTATAAATTCAAATCTTTAACTAATGGCAATAATCAACTAGTTGATGCAGTCAGGACAGTGGTCAGGTGAATTGCATAAAACTTTTCAACCCCCGTGAGAGTGAGAGCATGTCTACTTAAAGAGCCTTCTTTTTTTTTTTTTTGTCTCCTGTTGACAGGTTTTTAGGGGGACATCATTGTATTGTACTGAAATTCAACATTTCAACTTGTCTGAAATATGAGAACAGTGAAACAGCGAAAGATGAGAACAGTGAAATAGAATGCATCTTGCCTAAATAAATGAATAAAGGTGATGAGTGAGTTAATCCTAATCTTTTAAAAGATACATCATTTACAACTTTTTCATAGATCTATATAATACTATCTTATCTTATGAACTGTGAGATTTGATGGGTACCCAGCCAAAACACATATTTGGTTACAATACATTTCATCTTCTTTGTTTGCTTTTCTCACTCTTTCTTTTTCCCCAATAAATGAGTCATGAATGCCTGATTGTTTTGAGGCAGAGAAGTACTAATAGGTAGCCAACTTACCCTCTGGGAATAATGTGACTCAGGGCTGGATGCACGAGAAATCCAACCACTTTTCTGTCTGACAATCTGAGGCCTCCTGTATCCTATTTGACTGGCTGGACTCGCCCACAGTAAGTAGATAATGATGTAGACAAAGCTCACCACCATGAACAAGACTATAATACTGCGTGAAGTTGACAAGTGTGCCAAGAGCTTCCTGTGTAGTGGAAGATATGTCATCTCTGCACCTCATAGCTCAAGACAGCTCAAACTGAAAGAAAATACAAATTCTCTTCTAAAGGGAAAAGCACTTTTCAGATTTCATTAAATCTAGAATCTATACTGACACCAGTTTGAAAATGTGATTATGAATAAAATATTATTTCAATTTAGATTCAGATCTAGCTAGATCTAGATCTCTGTAGTATAGAAACGAAGTGGCTATATGGACCTGGGCCCGTAATATATATATACGTCTTTCAACCTCCCGATGGAGGTTATCTCGTCTGGGCTCCTACAGATTTTTTTTTTTTTTTTTACTGTACAGACCCGGAGCTACTCAAAAACTGATTCCACTAGGACACGGACTTAGTAAATCTACAACACTTTGACTAAACAGACATGGGTCCGGATAGCATAGTAACACTAGCAGGCAAACCCTGGTCCAGTACCGGTATTTCATGAAATAAAATGGATTAGATCTTGATCTAGATCTCGATCTATATTTTGCCTAAACAGCAAAGATTTACACAGCATACTTTGAATTTAAAACTAAAATGGGTTCCCTTGATCCAAATAACATTGCAGACTGGCCTCCAATTATTCTGTCTTCTACTGGATACAAGAATCGGATGATGTCGATAGTACGGCGACCTAGATCTAGACCTCTAGATCTATCTATCTAGATCTAGATTTACATCTTGAGTCTACATCTAGAATCTAGATAAAGACTTATAAGTGTTCAGCTCAGATATTGAGGACACCTAATGTGACAATTATTAAAACAATAAAAATGCTTTAAATGTGTCGAAATTTGAAGAGTATGAGACTGAAACGTCCCTCTTTAAGAAAAATATGGTTTTAGAGCAACAATGGTCATTGTTTTGGCGAGATGGGGCACCAATGTGAGGCAATTCAGTATTCTTGCGCACATAACATGGTGTTACATTAGCCCCCAGGAGAAGACAAAAATGAATCCTATGACTTATTATCATCATTCTACAAGTAGTGTGTCTATGAAGCTCTCACACCATGCCAAAATTGCAAATCAAGGTCAAAGAAACAAAAACAAACAAATGTCACACAGCTAAGACACCTTTATGAGCAGAAGAACGAAGAAGAACTTTCTCTCAGTATAAAATTAAATGTGTTGAATCTATCATTGCTGCCATGGAAGCATTTAAAATTAGACCAGTATCATGATGTGAAAAAGATAGAACTGTTTGAATTCAACAGATAAAGCTCCAGTTTACGTGTTCAGCTTCCTCTTTCTGTACATAACAGGACACGAAAGTATAAAATAAACACAAGAAAGAAGGTAAAATATTGATCAGAAGCAATGCAAGCAAATTTCAAAGCAATCATTTTAATTTGTATTCTAAACAACATTTAAAGAAAACAAAAATAAAATTATATGTATCTAAAACTTGTAGTGTCCATGGGCAACCATGGTTGAGCATGGCAGCTGGGAGATGATGTCAGCCACAGGGACAAGAGATTTATATCATCTAAGGCATGCCATACATAACACCATCTCCCAGGTGTTTCATGAAGCAGATATTGGCTTCTTGTTCATACTGCACGCTATCAATCTGGAAAAAAAAAAAAGGTAAAATAATAAAACTGTACCACAATTATTTCTTACAATAGGAGAATCTGATCTGGAAAAAAAAAAAACATGATAGTTTAATCTGATCAATCCATACCTTAATTAGGAAGGTAAATGCCAGAGTAAAAAGTAAATTTGAAAGAATGTCCATATTCTCACAAAAACAATTTGTATAGCATAGATTCTATTACTTGTGAATTTATTCAATCATTATGTTATGAATTATTGTACAGATGTTAGAGCTATCATTTATCATTGTAAATGATTTAAATACTTACTTTTTAACATTTGTATAGCCAAAGGTTTTTAACAAGTTGTGTAGCACACAGAGCATTGAATTTTCTTTGATTGTGCATTATAATTTGTGCCATTCATAACATTAATAAGAGAAATATATGAAAGAAAATACTAACAAAATATTTGTAAAGATTATACAGTGAATGGAGGCCTGAACAAAGACATCCAAAAGCAAAAAAATATTTCACAAAGAGATACAAATGAATAAAGATCACATCTGTACCTTTGTTTTCCATGAAACCTGACTACACTTGCAGGTGCTCTCTGATCATTACGATGGCCTTCATGGTCCTTTCACGGTCCTTGCGCGCGTAACAGCAGTGAAAGTACTAGGACACGAAAGTGAAAGTGCTGCTATTTCCGCCTGTTAGTTTCTACTTCTGGAACTAGTGACATCATCTCTTTATGTGTGGGGAACTTGTGTTTACACCACAGACATTGATGATTGGTAGATTCTGTGACTCCAGAGGTCAAGGACTTCCGCACATAACGGGATGATAATTTACCCTTAAAATTGTATTCTCTCACCAAAACTTCTTTTGAATCATGTTACATCGGAAAAGTATGTAGCGCTTTTCTGTTCTATACTGGCAGTTTGTAGTATGGCATGCTATTGGAGCAAAACCAACAACTTTGCTCAGAATAGAGAATGGCACACAATGCGTTAATGCCATTATGCGCGGAAGGGGTTTTTGTAAATGTTGCCAAGTATCTATGCACTCAAGGACGTTTGTTTGATGTTTAATCAACAAAATAGAAGTTAGTCTTCACATACAAACAGATACTTTTTACGTGGCAAAAAAGCGGAACAGTGTGAGAAAATATTCAAAAAGCACTAACCGAAATGTCACAAAATGGACGGCGATTTTAGCATACCTTTTCACCTAATACCCGACAATAAAAAGTCACTGTTCAACATTTGGGGTGCGTTTTGCTCAGTCTAGCTTCCTCACCCAACAGAACACAACCATAGAAAATAAAATGAAGGCTGCAAATTGCAAACAAAATACGAGAGAAGATTTAGTAAACATACTACCGAGTACCCAATATATCTGAGCTGTAGGGTGAAATATCGTACGGCCCGCACACTTCAAAATCAACAGTGCAACCCATACGTACTATTACTTTACTATTAATTAGCAAGACCAATTATACTAACCCATAACCAATAATACCAATATGTTTGGGTTGATCCTCTTTTTTTCGTGGGACCTAGGCTACATGTTAGCTTTAGGGTGGACTTGCGCTCGTCGAGGGTCCCAGCAGGTTAAGCCAGCGGGGTTGTTCTAGGCTATTGTTATTTAGTG
>JBCAUA010094207.1:0-10428 GCA_038406235.1 Peronia verruculata
TATCTATCTATCTATCTATCTATCTATCTATCTGTCTGTCTGTCTGTCTGTCTGTCTGTCTGTCTATCTGTCTATCTGTCTGTGTGTGTGTTTCTGTCTGTCTGTCTGTCTGTCCATCCGTCCGTCCATCTACCTGTCTATCCGTCCGCCTGTCTGTCTGCCTGTATAGAGTTATTTGCCACTGTCTTTCCGTCCATATGTCCAACTGATCACTTCTCTCTGTGTGCCTGTCGTTCTGTCTGTTTGTATTTGTGTGGCTACGTCTTTCTCTCTCTCTCTCTCTCTTTCTCTCTCTCTCTCTCTCTCTCTCTCACCAAATCCCAAGGCCGATGAAGCAACAAAAAATTGCAGGCACGGACACAAACATCGTGTAATCCGATGAGCCGGCGGTTCACAGAGGTGAAGACCACTGCGTCTCCGCCTCAGCTCAATACGGTGCGATTAATTGTAACAACAACAGGAACGGGAAAAGCCCGCATTAATTAATATGCCGTTTGTTCTGTTACTCATAGCGTGGAGCAAGACCATGCGGTTATCTCTTGTTTACTCGGTACTGAAATCGGCAATACTTCAATCCCCCGTACGTGGGTGAGAAATTGTTATCTTCGGGAGGCCTCGTGCGTGTACCAAAATCTTGCACTGCCGATAAATTTATTAGAAAAGAAAGGCCGAACATCCATCCATTCATCCATCTGTACGTCCGTCCGTCTACCCATCCATCTATCCATCTCCATCCATCCATCCATCCATCCCCATCCATCCATCCACCCATCTTTGAAGCATCTGTGATTTTGAGGTGCATGATAGTGAATGATTCGGTCAGGAAGTTGATGAATTTATGAATCAGCTAAAAACTCTGTCAATCAGTAACTCCGAATTTCTATGTTGACGAGTGAATTGAACAGTTCTGTCTTTTCTCTTCCTACACAGGTGATCGCGTCTCTCATCCGGTTGCCATGACAACGAGGGTCAAGGCCGTGACCTCGTGCTTTAGGACGACATCGTCTCTGGATCGGCTCAAGACTGTGATCTATATATGACCTGGAGTAAGATCTGTGTACAGGCCTGGTGTACAAAGTGTGTACATATACAGCTACTTGTATCATCAGGAGATGAGACCACAGACAGAATAAGGACAAAGGAAGCTGAAAATCATCATTTGCCAAAGGATTGAAAGCACTCGTGATTTGCTCATAATTTATAACTTGTTAGAGGTTTTTACTAACATTTTTGTAAATTTTAAGTTTATTATATACATAAATATATATCAGAAAGGAAAAATACCCTTTGTGCTACCATATCTGCATACAGATAAACATAACTTTTCTCTGGAGCTATAACGTCATTTTGGGTAAAAACGAATATTAGAATAGGCTTCAGCTGCCTTGTTATCGTGTTAAGAAAACACTGCATGTAGGCATTTAATTTGGAATTGGTCGCCACTGACGTTGATGCACACGTTAGGTAGCACCGTGGGCTTTGTTAGAAGACCAGCGTATAGATAGTTCTTTGTCCGTAGGCGGGATTGTTTCGCCCCTTGTGTTGTGTGGCTAACTTCCCTTACCAGTATGTAAAGGACAGCCGTGTGTTAAATCTTTATCCAGCAAAAAATAAAAGACCCCGATCTTATTACATAAACACACGTCGGTGGCCTCGGTGATTAGCGTAAAGGAAAGATATCGCATTGTCCACTCGTTCTTTGGCCAGCTCGTTGTGAGAGCTGATGTTTTTGGGTCTGTGTTTCGATCAGGTGAGAGCAAACCACTGTGAGTAGACATACATTGGTGTTATTGGAAAGCGCATTGACTCTTGTGAAGAGATTAATCATTTCAGTGAATTGTGCGTACGCTGTTGTTTAGAGTTTTATCACTGAACTATTAGCATTAGGAAAATCCAAAGGTGTCAACGTTCCGATTTACCAGTGTTTGTAAAAAGCTGATAACTAGCAGCGCTTTTTCTGGAGTGGTACACTGTAATAAGAGGCTAGTTATAACATATGAATTTCGTGAAAAAACAAGAGGGATAGTCATTCCGAAGAGAGATTCGCGGAACAGTCGTCTCAATAACCAGCATCCCGTAAAGTCGTAATTTTGTGTGGATTACTGTTTAAATTCGTGGATATATAATATGAATATCGTGGACTGCTGCATGCCAGTTGTGCATAGTGTTTGAAGGAGCGTTTCCTTCCCACGATGCGGATCCCTGTTATCTGTCGATGCAGGCCCGTCGTGCGCCCTCCATGGACGTGGGGGCCGGGGTCCCGCACCTGGCTGCTGTTACTGTGCCTGGCACTTTCTTGTGGAGTATCTAGGTCATGGAACGACATCATCTGCAGGGAGAGGAACGTGACAGCCATGAAACCTCCCGTTGATGGTGGTGAGTAGCCGGAAATTTAGTGTTGGTACTGTCGATATTGTTGTTGTTGTCATTGTTGTTGCTACTGTTATGTTCCGCCGCTGTTCTTCACTTTGCCCAATGTCGTCGTTGTTATCGTAGTCATATCTATTACTATATTCCCTCAAACCCCCCCCCCCCCCCCTCTGCTCCTATCCGCTGGGCTCTTTTCGCTCTTTCTTTACCCACCTTTCTCTGTATCACCTCTCGTTTTTCGTCCTCAATCTCTTTCTTATTACAAGATTTTATGTTCATTTTTTTATCTGTTTATTTATTCTTGTATGTATTTATTTATTTATGGTTCACTATTTCTCATAGCTGTTGTCCTGATAGCGTTTACTGTCCTTTCTATTGCCCACCACCGTTAGAATTCCTCTGATCTGTTGTCCACATTCAGTCGAGCCTGTCTTATATTAAAAGGACCGTCTTCATAAATTAGCAAATGCCTGTATTCTCTTTTGTATCGTTGTCTGCTGTATAGCTCAACCACCCATGAATAATTGATCTATGCCCGTCTGTCAGTCTGTCTGTCTGTCTGTCTGACTGTCTGTCTGTCTGACTATCTGTCTGTCTGTCTGACTATCTGTCTGTCTGTCTGTCTGACTGTCTGTCTGTCTGACTATCTGTCGGTCTGTCTGTCTGACTGTCTGTCTGTCTGTCTGTCTGTCTGTCTGACTATCTGTCTGTCTGTCTTTCCTTTGTCTCGCCCAAGGTTTTTTTTTTCTTTGTAGAAATATCGGCTCTTATGTTCACCTCCTACTGTGGCAGACAGACATCAGCTCACATGAGACTGTGACAGAAGCCGTGATCCTTTGTCTGCTGTTTGCATCATCACCTCCAACACTTAAAAGAGATTATACAATGTGTTTTCTCCTCAATCATATCACACAATAATAAAACTGAAAATTGTAAGGGAGAAACAAGATAATATCATTTAAATAGTGTTGAACGTGATAGTGTAAGCAATGGACAAAGGATCAGCCCCCCCCCCCTTCCTTTATCCAATTTATTCATTTATTCTTTCATTCTTTCTCTCTTTCGTTCTTTCTTTTAATGTAGCTTGAATGGGGAAACATTTGGAAAATTTTCTTTTTAATTTTCATAAGGTAGTTCCGAGTGTCTCTCAACCTTTCGGAAATGTATCTATACAATCAAAGAATGCTTCAGCTGGGCCCAAATAATAGGACTTTATAAACCAAGGAAAGATTAGTCTTTAAATTTTTAATATAAATGTTAAACTCAAAACTGACCGTCTTTGCGCTGGATTTGCTCCAGTTATTGCTCATTATTTTATCCATCTCAATGATTACAGGAAAACTGGTGTAAGTGACATCTTTTCAAATTTCGCATACGAAGAATTTTTTTTTTCTTTGGCGGAATCGTTTTGGACCATAACTTATGCCCATTTATATATACAGCTTTGAAGTTTTGACATAAATTGTGTCCATTTGTACGCCTCTCTTCCTGTTAGAAGATCGATTTAACCAAAATTGTCGTTTGGAATAGTTAACTCTTTCAGCGGCGATGTATTCCTCATTTCTCTTCGTTCACTGTGATGGAGGTTGATCTACATATTATAGCATAGCTACACCGAGTACATATATACTATTTATCAGCTTGCCATCGGAGACCCTGCTCTGATAGTTCCAAAGGGTATTAATTCTGTTAATCTCATTAATGTTTTCATCGCCATGGAACAAAATATCGCTTTTGTCTTCGTCTATGACATATATGTCGTGAGCGGGACGCGTCATTTCGACGTGTAATTTATTACTGACGTCTTAGTCTGTGACTGTGAGCTGTCGAATGCCGCTAGAGAGGTGTGAGACGAGAAAGGCCTATATATAGGCATACATACACCGATATATGGAATTCTCTTAGTAATATCTCTGCGCACGATTGTCCGGCTGTTTGCTTTTGAACTTTCTGGAAATTTCACTAAGCAAAAATGTTTTTCACATTTTACTTACACTTAAAAGACGATATTAGATTACCAGATGTTTGATGTTGTTTTTCCTGCTCTCTGATGCATTTTTTTTCAGTCCAGTTTGAGAAGACTACACATTAGAAACCCCTTCTACTATGGTACAGTCCCTCCCCTCAGGCCCTCCTCTCCTGCCTAAGAAGAACGCGTTGCCCAGAAAAAATAACTATAAATTCTTCTTCCCTTACTGGCTCTATTCTCCCGGAAAATAATGATAACAATAACAATAACAAAAGAAGAACGAACGACAGCAACATTACCCCTTAGGTTATTTCCCAAGAGACACAAACGCCCACCTGTTGTCCTGAGAGGCGGATACTTGCTATTGCTCAACCACGGCTTTTCTTTGACTAAGGGCGCTTCCTTTTCGCTTTACTTCGCGTCTAAACAATTCTTCTTTCCATGAAAAAGTTAGCCCAACAGTATTGCTGCATGTAGTGTTTATCAGAACGGGTTTTCTGCCAGTTTGTTATGAAATTCTTTCTCGTCCTCTTCTCCTCCGACAATAGTTCACATGCCACTGAGCACAGATCTGAAAATCCCCGGCGGAGTGTTTGTACCCCCTGCTGAAAATAAACACCACGGAATTCCACAACATTAGTGTTGAACGGAAAACTTCGGGATAAACGCGACGCCGGAAGTACGTCATACTTTTTCTTACGTCATTAAACCATTAACACTACTCAATACTACTATTATTTGGAGGCCACCTAGGCTCAATAGGCTCACAGTGAAGAGTTTTAGTAACACATTTCCTCCACACCGTAACAGGGTCAAACCGAAAATGAGTCAAATTTGTGAATAGTTTGAGGTGTTTGTACCCCCGTGCTAAAAATAGACGCCGGTATTTCCAACCTTTCGCTTGATCGGAACAAATCTGTTTACTTCAGATAATGGTGAAGCTGATGATCGGCTCGAACATTTGGCACTCACCAGTCTGTTAATTTCCACCGTGTTATTTTCCCATATATTCTATAAATTGTATTCATCAAATCTTATCTTTTTTATGTTAATGGAATGTAAGTTAATAGGAGATGGTTGTGCTCAGTCCTATTACTTCCCTTTACCAGACAAAAGAGGGATTGAACAAACAGTGTAAAGAGAGAGAGAGGGGGGGGGGGGAACACTTTTGGGCCCTTTGCTTGAAACATACACAGTGAAATTTAAAAAAAAAAAATTATGATGTAAAGAGAGTGTTTTTTCTTATTGTTTCAATTTTATCCATTTTTTTTTTCTTTTTGCGATCAGTCTTTGGAATGGCAAGAAGTAAAATGATTTTTTTTTTCCTCTTTACACTGTTTGCTAAACACCTCTTTTGTATGGCAGAGGGAAGTAAAAATCCGGTCAAAGTGATTTCCCCTTACAAGTCCCTCTTTTGGAAAGAGCAGATAATCTCCGAAACGATCCCATCTGATTTAGCTTAATTAATTATTTATTTTGCACACTGCATTAGTTACCGCTTGATAGTCTTTGTCCTGCCATTCAAGACATTTGTGATGATTTAAGCAATGTTGACAATGGTGTAGATGAAGATAACAGTGCATGTAAATATTAGTTAAAGAGCGAACATAATATTATATCTTTTGTATTAGAGCGTTATTGACACTCTGTCCTTAGCATTCTTATTTCTCTTGAATCTGTTTCGAGGGCACAGAGAGAAGAGAGAGAGAGAGAGAGAAGGGGGGATGGGGTGGGGGAGGGAGAGAGATTAGGAGAGGAGAGAGACAGAGGAGAGAGAGAAAGAGAGGAGACAGACAGGTAGAAGAGAGAGAGAGAGAGAAGGAGAAAAAGAGGAGAGAGAAAGGGAGGAGAGAGATAGACAGTAAAGAGAGAGATGAGAAAGAGAGGAGACAGACAGAGAGAAGAGAAAGAATGAGAAAAAGAGAAGGAGAAAGAGAGGAGAGAGACAGACAGAGAGAAGAGAGAGAGAATATAAAAAAAAAAGAGAGGGAGACAGCTTTTGATGTATATGATTAAAAGAAAAATGGTGAAGATCACCTCTCTTCCCCACTGTAGTGGACATGTCGCAGATTTTCTTCCACACTTCCAGAATTCTCTTGTCAGGCCCAGGGCCGTAATTTCCGGACCTGTCTCATGTCTGGTCTTTGTCTCTTTGTCTCAGACCTGGGAGCTCAGCATACCATGAGCGCCATGTCCCAGACTCAGAGCAGGTTCTTTGTTCTTCTGTGGAGAAGATCTAACGTTCTTTGACAGAGCGGCGTATCGCTAATAGCTTTATTCGGAGGAAATCAACAGTCCCGGATAACTCCCTCTGGAGAAGATTATATGCCCCTGATAGCACTATCACAACTCCCCGATAACTTTAGCCGGAGATAATCACATGTCGCTGATGAGATAATCACATTTTGCTGATAATTAGATCTAATAGATTTGTTCCAAGCGAACTGCTGGAAATCCCCGTCTATTAGTAGGAGGGTACAAACACTTTAAACTGTTCACTACCACTGGCATAGAAAAACACATAAAAAATGCACGGGATCCATACTACAGTACTGTTCTCGGATCTCGTGGTGGAGCAGTAGCAAATATGGGTGACTATTCTATTTTAAGCAACAAACATAATAAGTGAGTATCCTATTTTAAGCACGGGGGTACAAACACTTCGCCGGGGATTTCCAGGTTTTTGCTTAGTTGAATATGAACTACTCTATCCGGAGATACTCAAAAGTCCGTGATAATTGTATCCGGAGAAACTCAGAAGTCCGTGATAACTGTATCCGGAGAAAATGGCAGTTTAAATTTCGGACTTGTCTTTTATTGCATACTAAACTTTAGTATTTTTGAAGTCATATCAGACTTTCGTAATTTTACAGTTTTAATAAATTTTAAAATTTAGTTTTTAACGCATAATGTCTGTATGTTTGGTGTTTAGAAAGTGGAGTAGTACCATAGTTTATCTTTTGACGCATACAAAAGTATATGTTGAACTATAGTTTTAAATTCATGTATGCGGTCAATTTTGGTATGCAAGTGTTCAGAGAATGAAGTGGCGTAATAAGTTGTCTTTTAACACACTCAAAAGGTGTTTTGAATATGAGGAGTGATAAATAAACTGGGCTGAAACCAAAACAAAACAAAAACAAATAAAGCTGTTTTGCCAAGGTATACTAGTATTTGCCGTGGTTTTACTGGCAATTAGCTCGACTGTTGGCGAATCGATGATAATTTTCTCTCAGTCCACATGCCCGGTGCAAGTCGTCTTGCCCCGAGTTCGCGGTGAAAACCGCTGAAATGCGTCAAATACCTATCTAATTGGGAGTAGTAATACATTGTAAAACGGCCAATTGCAGCAATTACTGTGGACACCATAGACAAACAGACGAATCGAACGCTTCGGGTCGGTCCGCCCATCCTTGGCTATGAAAGCAGAGAGGAAATATCATGAACTACTTGTCAGATTCGAAATGGTATATCGTATATAGGCAGTTCTACCAGTTATCTGGTAACCATCTACATTGATGAGTGATATTTTTTGTCTGCCTGTCATGTAGATGTGTCTTATGTTATATTAAATCGCTCGAACTGTGAATGACGAAAGACCTGCATTTTTTTTTTTTCAGTGACTCAAAGTCCCCTCACTTCTTGTGGATAGGGGAAACCCGGAGTCTAGCCTTCTCGGATAAGGGTGAATAAATTTCAGGGTCCCGTGTGCACATTACACACGGTAAGGATTTGGCAGTTCAAAATGGATGAAAAAGTAGCTTGCGTGCCGCTGTCCGGGCAAAATTTCCAAATTCCAACTTTCTACCCACAAAACTTCTCACCACAACCAGGAAGCGACTTAAAGCTGAGATAATCCTATCTCAGGATTTGGAATTTCTTTAGAAGGACAATAAACTGATCCAGTCTTATGTAGGAAAAAAAAACAAACTCGGACTTCCCACAATGCATACTAGTATATACGAGTATCAGGGAAGACACTGGGTTGCATTAACTGGATTTTAAAATGACTTGAATAGCTGGAAGGTACCCTCAGGAATTTGCTAGCCATTGTGTGCGAACCTCTGCCAACCGAGAAACGCGAGGTGGTAGATAGAACCCTTATACTCCAAATTCGACCTAGGGATTCCCCAATATGTACATAATGTAAATAAGATAATAAATGTTGTCCAGATAAATATTGTTAACTGAATGTCGTGGAATAAGCATACGCTCAGACCCTCATGTTGGAAGATCTTTAACACCTTTGGGATTTTTTAAGACCGGATTTATTATTAATATAAGTTTTTTTTGTTCTTTTTGTTTTCTTTTTTTCTTTTTCCTCCACCCCCCCCCCTTCCCCTCCCCCTTTTTTTTTCTTTTTCTTTTTCCAAAAGTAAAGATAAAAGTTTATAAGATAGGATTTGTATTATTGATTTAAACAGATTTTTTTTTTTCTTGGTATACAAAGAACAGTCGAGATAACCTTCATCAGGAGGTTAAAAGACGTATATAGACCGTAACGTAATTGTGCGCGAATATTTTGTGCTTACATTTACAGACAGCCGGCATGGCTGCTACGCGGTGACTCTTAACCACGTGACAACCATAGCAACATAGTAACCAACAAGAGTCCCTCTGGGTTACCAACCCTCCCGGAAAAAAAACGGGATTTTCTTAGTTTTCAAGTGAAATCCCGGGCACCCGGAAACGTGCTTAAAATCCCGGTTTTCTCATAAAATATTTTTTTTTTTTTTTCAGCGTGATAAATCGTGTCGGTCCCTTACATTGTGTGGGCTATTGCAATTTTTACCTTTTGTTTACTTTTTTAAAAAAGAAAAATACAAAACAATTGTTTACTGTTCTTTCTTTCGTTTTTTTTTTCTTTTCTTATTTTTTCTTTCTTCCCTCTTTCCTCTCCTTCTCTCTTTCTCTCTCTGTCTCTGTGTGTGTCTGTCGCGCGCTCTCTCTCTCCGTCTCTCTTTCTCTCTCTTTGGTAATGAAAACACAATATGTAAAGTGGGATAGAATTTCAATTTACAATGGCTGGCAGAGGGAGTTGATTTTACCACGCGGCGAGGAACACAATTAACCCTAAGAAATTAGATATCCTGGTACTGTGCGGGTTTCGATTGTCATAAAATGGTGCAACCATACTGACCTAGATCTGGGACTGAAAACACCACGCCCCGCTCGGCATGCATGGGATTATCCAGTTAGGTCATTGCTCTCTCAGTAATTATTAAATGGTATTTTGGAGGAAGTGTGTGTGCGTGCGTTCGTGCGTGCGCGCGCGTTTAGGATGGGGAAGGGGGGCATCGGAAAAGGGTGACCCACTTAAGGCTGGAGTACGGTGTTATCTTGATGGGCGCCAAATGCATGGTTATAGTAAGCGCAGGTGGTTGAAAAAAAAAAAAAAGTCCCTGATGACCATTATTGTCATTTATTTTACTTTCTAGAAAAAAAAAATAAAAATAAAATAATAATAATAGTAAAAACATCGTCCCAAGCGACACAGCTGATACCACCCTCAAGGTGTAAAACTAAAGAATGAGAGAAAATGAAAGGGTTGTGGAGGAACAACAACAGAAAGAAAGAATGAAAGAAAGAAAGACAAAGCCAGATAAACAGAAAGGAAAGACAGATAGACAGAAAGAAAGAAGAGAAAGAAAGAAATGGTTTGTCTTAATTGTAGTGAGTTGAGACGGACGCACAGAAAGAAAGAATAGAGAAAAGGAATGAAAGGAAGAAAAGAAGGAAGGAATGAAAACAAAAAAGAAATCAGATTTAGACAAAGAAAGGCAGTCACGATTCCCATCAAGCACGCTCTGTCGAGATCTCAGAATTGATATCATCGATGATTGAATGCCTGGAAGACAGTGAGATGAAACTGGTGTCTCTATGTAACACGACACGGCGTAAAGAGGAATCATTTGGGGTGAGAAGCACATTAGAACAAAGAATAAAGCTGAATAGTGCATATTATTATGGATGTCGCAATGAGGCCGACCTTACTGTCCTCCATAAGGGGATAAGATTGGGGGGGGGGGGGGGGGTCACTTCTCAAAAACTGGTTTTTCAAATCTGAAGGGTTTCGGGGCAAAATGAGA
>JBCAUA010094218.1:0-10428 GCA_038406235.1 Peronia verruculata
ATCTATCTATCCTATCTATCTATCTATCTATCTATCTATCTATCTATCTATCTATCTATCTATCTATCTATCTATCAGTCTATCTTTCCATCCATCTATCCATCCATCCATCAAACTGTCCATCCATTTGTCAACTCTGTCTATTCAGCCATCCATCCATCCATTCATCCCTTCATCCCTCCCTCCCTCCATCCATCCATTCGAGATGTCTACTCATGATGCATAATCTAACACCTCTCGCACACATGATGAATCCTATTCTATTTCAGTAGCACGGCTCATTTCAGTAACTTTCCACCAAATGCACACGATACAAAATTCCCCCTGTGTTCCCTTGAGACAACGGTTCGCTAATGACTTACCGGCTCCATACCGGATATTCCCGATCCGTTCCCCGTGATCCGGCGTGACCTCACGTGACGTGGGTGACCCCTCGCGTGACGGGGATATTCAGAAGACGTCAAGATAGCGATGGAAGTCGGACAGTTATCGATGGACGCCTCATGCCAGGCAACCAGCCAACCCAGACTGATTTTTCCAAACTTGGAATCTGTTTAGGGGAGGCTGGAGGCTCAGACGTACTTAAACCTGCCCTCCCCCTCTCCCCATCCCCCGTACGACTTACACACAGACACTCAGTGGCGCACACACTTTCATCTCTTAGTTGTTGTAGGAGTGCGCGTACTCCTTGTCTCTCCGGGTGCCCCCCCCCCCCTCCTCCTTTTTTCCTGTTCCAAGCTTGTCATCGGTTATAAACCAGTAATTAAAGTATTGGGACCTCTCTCTCTCTGTCTCTCCTGTTTTCCATTCCCAACCTCCTTCCATCTCTCTCTCTTTCTCGTTACCTCTCACTCTCTTTTTCTCGTTACCTCTCTCGCCACCTCTCTCTCTTTCTCTCTCTCTCTCTCTATCTATCTCTCTCTGTGCGTTTCTCTGTAGTCTTTGAAACCTTACCTGAATGAAATGTCATTGTTCCATTTTCCTTCTCCCCGCACACTCACATACATTATTTCCTCACACACATCATACACTTTCTTCCTCACCTCACACCTATCCCTCACCCACACCTATTCCTCAGCTACATCTTTTCCTCACCACACCTATCCCTAACCTCACACCTATCCCTCATTCCCACCTATCCCCCATCCACATCTATCCCTCACCCACACCTATCCCTTATCCACACCTATCTGTCACTCCACCTATCCCTCATCCACATCTATCTCTCACCTACATCTATCCTCATGAACAACTATCCCTCTCTCCACCTTTTCCTCACTGCATCTATCCCTCACCCACACCTATCCCTCACTCCACCTATCCCTCATTCCACCTATCCCCCACCCACACCCATCCCTCACCCACATCTATCCCTCACCCACATCTATCCCTCACCCACACCTATCGCTCACCCACAGTTCCACAATCTAACAGGTTTATCCCATGACCAGCTAAAGGCGATCTAGGTTCTAGGACAGAAAGATCGAGCTCTCGCTAACAGATCTAATCTGGTTTCACTTTCCCTGTGGAATGCCTTGCCATTGTATTCAAACCCAGAGCTTAGAGCCACAAAGACCAAGGGACTGGCCAGCGATTGGGGGAAACGGAATGCCCGATCTTACTATTACAGGCTATTACTGATTCTATGGTCAAACACCTTATGTGGTCATTATGAATTAAAGAACATGTAAATAGTGCTAGATCCCCTGTTATTGCAGAGGCAAACGCTCATCTTTCATTTCTTTAGTTTCATTGTTAGTTTAGTTTCACTTTAGTTTCACTATTGAATCTGAAAAGAATGGAAAAGCGAAAGAAGTGGGAAGGGGGAAAAACAGAGGAAAATTGAAAAGAAGAGCAAAAGAAGGAAAGAACAACAGAAAAAAAAGAAAGAAAGGGGAAAAGGAACAGAAAGAAAGTAAGAAGAACGCAATAAAGAAAGACAACGAAGAAAAGAAAAGAAAGAGGGAATTGTCTTCTTCAGAATGAAAGTTAATTAAATCGGCACAAAAAAAAATTAAAAAATCATGGTATGTAATTCATCTAGACTATCTCAGATCGTACTGAATGCTCACCTTTGACTGAGGAAATGTATGAATATTGTGAGCCGGCTTAACATAACAGCGACATCGCCAGAGTTATCAGTCAGTCCGACCTGCCAGTGTTAGATGTGCAGTTTGCGTGATTTTCATGACATACCAAGAACTCTGGTGTGGTAAACGCTTCCACACACATGTTTAAAGCACCGGGCCGTCCTTACATACTTTGACAGAATGCTTCTTCCATGAACATAATTTGTGTTTTCAAAAAACTTCAATCTAATGTCGCGGTCTCTCTTTCAGCCAATTCATTCCACGGATTACGTGACAAAGCTCTTGTGTGAGTTGAAAACTTGAAGGCTTCTATCGTTTTCCCCCATGTCCCTGTGATTTCGTGGCGTAAGCAACCACCACGAAAATGCCGGATTGTGCAGATTAGAGTTGAAATTTTCATAATTGATAGAGCATTGTTTCAGCTTTAAAGTTATACCGGTTATACACATCACTTCGCTCACAGGAGTGAAAAAGTTAATTAAGACGCAATACGCAAACGCATTGCAAGGTACAGCGTACAGTAATAGGGGGTCATAGACGAGGGAGACAAGGTGTAAGTGTAGGGGGGGGGGGGAGGGGGGAGAGACATTCAAGGATGGACAAGATTTTGCTAATTCTCTCAGAGCAGTGGAAGGGAGAGAGATGGAGGTTTGTGGCCTCGTCTTCAGAGATAACCGTACGACACGGGCAGAGGTCAAGGGATAGGTCAAGGTGAAGGTGAAATATAGATCAAAATGTACTTTGTATAGAACGAAGTAGTGCCATGGGTCATTTGTCTAAAAGTATTCTCTCAGGATCTTTTACAGTTGCATATTAAGCCATTATCTCGACGTCATGAGTCATGATGCCAGCCATACTCACTATTACACACGTCAATATATGATAGAAACAGTTTGCCACCGAGACTAAACAATACTTTAATGTCCTTTGCCACAAAAACAGCAGAGACAGATCTATTATTGTAAGCCTCCTGTAGCGCCAGAAAGTTTTTTGGACGTTTTCTCATACAAACCAGAACTGTCCTGACACCACTGTGGAACGACCGTATTTGACCGGGCTGGGACAGTTAAACTTCTGTGAAAACGGCGATGTGTCAAAGTACGTAGGCAAGAAATGAACGGCGCTATCGAGGCAATCGACGAGAACAATCAGTCGACTTACCCCTCCCTCCTTCGTCCCTCATTCAATCCTCCCCTCCCCTCCTTCATCGATTGACTGACTGAATGAAAGATCGCATTCTCTGAGGGGCCGATGACAACAATGGATGGTATGTCGCACGGCTACGCGGCCGAGCCTTTGCGCACTTCGTCAGCCAGCCAGCCGGTGCGGATTGGTGCAGAGGTGACGAGGTGGTAGCGAGGTGCTGAATGGACCGATCTCCTGAGCGTGTGAGATTTTAATTTAGCAGGTGGTAGTAGGTCTAGATTTAGTTCTCTGTGGTCCGAGGGTTCAATTCTCGGATAGACTGGACGCAGCCTGTACTCACCAGTGAGGAGTGTGTGGATTTCTGTGTTGGTTTTTCTGTGCGATATGAGTTTGGTTCAGTGGGATTTGCTGTGTATAGGAGATAAGCAGATGGTTGAATATTACCGATTATTGGAGGAGGCTTCATAAGATTTGTAAGTTAATATGTCTTGTATTTATTATGTTTTTGGTGGTGGTGGTGATGGTAATGGTGATGGTGGAGATGATGGTGGTCGTGATGGTGGTGAGGTTAATGGTTGTCACAATAGAAGATAGGAATGATGTATTATTGTGATCTCTTCTGTAGACGTTTTCACTGTGGTTTGATGTCCGTTGTTATGTTGTTTTTGCTGATTTGTTGTGAATTCATTACGGCCCAGTTCAAATAATTGATTTCTGTAATAATTATAATTTCATCTTTTTTAGGCTTCCATTTTTATTTATTTATTTATTTATTTTTAAATTAATCCTCTCTCGATTCTTATGTTTATTTATTTTTTCTTTTTTTTCTGTCCCTTTTCTTCTTCTTATTAATAATTCATGATAATCGTCTTCCCCATCTTCATTTTCTCCTTTACCCCCCCCCCCTTTTTATTCTCTTTCCCACGTGGCATTTTGCATAGTCAGGTGATAATGCTATCATATTTGTGTTTGTTTAATTATTGGAGAGAAGAAGAAAAAAGAAGAGGGCGGGGTTGGGGGGAGGGGGGGGGGATATTGTAAGCTTTTTCTAATGCTTGTTAGTGCAGCGGGTGGTCGTCTTTGCTGTTGTCGCTGAGGGCGGGGGCGGAGTGGTGGAAGCAAAGACGTGAATGTCGGTTCTAAAGACATGAAAACTATTTTCTTGAATTTTTTTTTCATGTGCGTTTCCGTGATAATTATGTTGTGTAACTGTTTTGACTTTGAAATGACTTTTTAAAAAATGTCTTGGTATTTCTGTGTTGTTTTTGTTGATTTTTTTCAGCTGAGTTAAGCATGTTTTCAGTGTTACTCCTATCCATAGCTGGGGTTAATTTTTTACCATTTTTGAAGAGCCCGTGGAGAAGGAGGTCATTTCTCCCTTTCTGTTTGTACATCGTGGGATAGGGTGACTTGATGTAGACAGACAGGCACCTCCAGCAGAGGAGACATTTTGTTGTGCTGTGGAGGTAATAGACACAATATGCAGACTATACGCAATCTAATGATTCTGACATACACATACACAGAGGACTATGGTAGTCGCTTCTGAAATTTGGCTGACAGTTTTGACTTTCGCCGTTGCTTCTTGTTGTGTCTAGTTTTGTTGTTGTTGTTGTTGCTGTTGTTGTTGTTGTTATTGTCGTCGTTGTTGTTGTTGTTGTTGTTGTTTGTTGTTCCACTTTTCAGTCCGAAGAAAGTAGGATTATCTCCGCTGAAGTGGCTGCCTGTTTTTTTGGTGAGGATTTTTGTGGGTAGAAATTTTTAACTTGAAAATTTTGCCCGGGCAGCGACACTCCACCTACTCACCGTCGATTTTTAACTGTTCTTTTTAACTGCGTATCATTTACATAGGACCTCGAAATAATTACATTCCTCTTATCCGAGAATGTTAAAAGTCGGGTTCCCCTACCCAGAGGAAGCCAGGGGACTGTTGAGTCACTAAGCCTAGACTCGAACCGGCGACCTCCACGATGTGAGCTTTTCGCCGAGCAGCATGCTTGTTCTTGTTGCTTTCCTCACTATGATAAGGTTTTCTCTTCTTCTTTTTCATCTTCTTCTTTTTCATCTTCTTCTTCTTCTTTCTTCGCTTCACACGTTTCAAGTAACAGGAGCAAACGCGATTTTTACCTTCTTTACAATATTTGGCTTTTTTTTTTTTATATACATCTTGTAGTTGGCAACGCTGGCTGTAGCTCATTCCTCCCACTTCACAGGAAGGGACGACTGGAGCTATTATCACTGAATTAAAGTATTGATACTCATCCTCAGTTCTTTCTATCATTATCTTGTCATAAAGCTGACGATGAAAGGCCCCACTATGGAAATCCCGCGTTATATAGGAAGCTGGTAGTATATTAGATTGGAACTCTGGCTTTCTTCTGAAGGTAACAAAGCCCTGTTTGCCTTTCTCGTTTCTTTCTTTCTGTCTATCTTCCGTTCTTTATATTTTTCTTTTCTGTCTTCCTCTTTCCTTCCACCTCTCTTTCTTTCATTCACTCATCTGCCTCTTATTGTCTTTTTCTTTCTTTCTTTTAATTCTTTCCTTTTCTCTCTTTTGATCTTCCTTTTTTTTTTACGTTCTCTTTTCTTCTCCCTGTCTTTCTTCCCTCTTTGTCCTTCTTCGTTCAGCCTTTCTTCCACTCTTTGTTTATTTGTTTACCTCTTTGTTGCTCTCTCTCTCTCTCTCTCTCTCTCGTTCTACTTTATTATTCCTTTTATTATTATTATTATTATTATTATTAAGATGGTTTTTCCGTGATGGCGCCGTTTGTCCTCCGGATGTAGGTCAAGTCTATATTACTTGGCATAATAGGGCTTAATGACTTCAGCTTTGACTGCGAGAGACCCGCCGTCTCCACGGTTATCGTATCTCTCTTTTCTGGAGCTGTCTTTGCTCTATCAAACTCATTACCTAATTAGGGGTGTGAGTTTAGGAGTCAACTCGCAACCGTTTGATCTCTGCCACTCGCCACTTTGGCTGGCGATGTCGGGATGGAGGGAGGAAGGAAGGAAAGGATGGATGGGTGGATGGATGGATGGATGGGATGGATGGATGAGTGGATGATGGGTGGATGAATGGATTCATGGATGGATCCATTGATGGATGGATGGATGGATGGATGGATAGATGATGGGTGGATGGATGGATGAGTGAACGATGGGTGGATGGATGGATTCATCGATGGATCCATTGATGGATGAAAGGATGGATGGATAGACGGACGGAGGGATGGATGAATGAAGTGGATGATGGGTTGATGGATGGATTAATGGATGGATCCATTGATGGGAGGATGGATGGATGATGGGTGGGTGAATGGATAAAGTTTGGCGTTGATGGTTGAGTGGTGAATGGGAACGACAGATCGATAGATCAAAGTATGAACGAACAGACGGATGCACGAACGGATGCGGGCACACACACACAGAAAAAAAATCGTGGTGGAAAAAAACAGGATGGCTGAATAAGGGTTTCTTTCATGTATACGCCAAGAAAACACACAAAGTCTAAGAAGGAATGTTAAAAGGGGAGATTTTTTAGCTTACGGGGATGTTTGACATGTTTTTGTTTATGCTTGCGTAGCTCCTCTGTGAGCTGTTTCTGCTATGTGTCGCCATAATAAATTATTATTATTGTTGTTTGTCAATAGCCTCCTCTCTTGTGCTCTATTAGCAAGTGCTATTGTTCCTTCTGAAGGCTAGAAAACAGACTCCTATAGTGCGGGGATGATGTGGGTATGTAAATTATGTCACTGTGTGTGTGTTTTTTTTTTAACCAAGGAAAGATAATTGGATGGAGTAGAAGCTGTGCTAAGAAGAAACCAGCTGTTTGTTGCCGAAATGATAATCAAAGAAAGACAACTTTGTACCTCGGGTTCAGAAACGTTTATGTGTTGCAGCTGTCAGTAGGTTATGCAGTCCAGTATGAAGCTGTCATTCCCGGTACAAGTGATCCACGGACCTGCTCTTGTATATAAAATAGTGTCAATGAAACTGCCAAGTTGAACTGCTATGATCAGTTTATTCAAATGGCTTGAAATCATACATTTCACAGAAAACGGAACTTTCAGTGGGGATCGTTATGGACTACTTTTCTTTTGTCTTATACATAGTGTTGAGCAAGCGGTGCAAAGAGGATACCGGCAAAAACTTGTCATTTTAATCCTTCAAGTGTCGCTACTAAACAATCTGTGGTGCCAGAGAAATTTAAAGGTTTTACCTGATGTTGGAAAATACTTGAAAACAGGCTTACCAAAATAAATTGGAAGCCCTGACACTATATATTTCCTAAACATAGCATGGATAAACTACAACGTGTATTTTTGTTTCGATTTGTTGGCATAATTATATTGGTCTTGAGCTTGACCCATTGACCTAGTAACAAATCACAATGTGGCCAATTTAATCATCCATAACACCACAGAATTGACGGCCGATCCAATTGGCCGTTAACACTTGGAGAGTTAAAGATTGATCACAACACACACATTTTAGAAATTGACAAGAGGGCTTATTACGAGAAGAAAATATTTTCCCTCCATGCTGAATTCTACGCAATTTTTCAAAATGTGAGTTTCAACTCAGGAGCAGAAAATTAATCCCCCCTCCCCCTCCTTTTTTTTTCCTGTGCTTATTCAATATCCCTGTGTATCATAGCTTATCAAAAAACAATACCCGTTTGTCATGTTTCATACGAGGTACGAGTAATAATAGTAATGAATTTATGGTTACAATATGAGGCCTGTGGACCAGCGATATTCGAGGTTCCTGGACGTTCAATGGCATGAGAAGTAGGACAAAACGACCCAGCAAATAAAGATGTAGATGTGACCTTATGTCTTAGAACTAATAACAAAACAAGTGGGATGTAGCAGCTCATTAGTCTGTGTAATAGTCCTATTATATACCATTCATTTATTCATGTCATCCCCACAGTTATGCAGCTATTACTCCCATGACATTCTCCCTCGCGCACTCGGTTCACCACAGCAAAAATATCACTTATGACGGTGACTGGCAGTCTCATAAAAAATCTGGCACGTACCTTGGTGAACAGAAATAAAAACAACAACAAAACCGGAATGAACAATAAAGTGTTCACTAAATTCGCACTTTCCTTTGCTGTCTTTTCCCCCATACCAGTGCAGCTACTATAGGTTGAGGAATTCCCCCCCCCCTCCCGCCCGTCTCTCTCTCTTCTCTTGCTCATTCTCTTTTTCAGTCCCCTACTCGTTAGGTCTTTTTTTTTTCACTCTCTTCTCTCTCTCTATTTCTCTCTGCCCCTCTCCCAGCCATTCCTTTTCTTCTCTCTGTCGTTCCGTTAATGTCTCCTGCTCATTCACTCTCTGACTCAAACCACGGTTTCAGAGAAAAAAAAAAAAAAATTCACCAAAACAATGACACCAAAGTTAACAGTAATGAACAGAGTGTTCCTTGTTCTACAGAGCATCCCCTCCTGTAGAGCATCAAGTTTTGCAGGCAGCTCGTTGAAAGTTACTTCACTCGAGAGGATCACTGATGTTCACCGGTATTGTTCAGCAAAATTAAGGCGCTAACGCAGAGCATCCGTTTCCGCTCCACGCCAGTCCCCTGCCCGTCTCTGAATAATCAAGGACTTCTTTTTCCATCTCCTAAATAAAAACTGAACACCATAATGGTGCCAAACACAGTGCGTGTTTCTCTGGGCCGCGTCAGCCCTGTTTCTGACATGTATAATGTTACAGTGCCAGTGGGAGTTCGTTATGATCAACCTTATTCCTTCCCCTTGCCAGACACAAGAAGTGTTGAAACAGCAGTGTAAAGGGGGAAAGTTCTTGTAACATTTTGTCATTCAAAATACTGATCCTAGTAAAATTGATGAAATTTTGCAATAAAAGGAGCATTTTTTTTTTTTTTTAAATTGAGGTACGTTTCGAGCAGAGGGCGTAGAGGTGACTATTTTCTTTATTATATTTGTTTATCACCTCTTGTGTTTGGTCAAGGGAAGTAATAGAACTTGTCACAATGATCTCCCTTTTCTATTTTGGGAACAGCAGTGTCGTTACTGGAAGCTTCGGCATAGCCGAGCCTGAAGCGGGTCGGAGAGAGATAGTCTAGTCTGTTTGTACGCTTAGCACAGCTTTCCTAATGCACTCTTACTGGAGAACTCTTTCGGTCGAAACACTTGAGTTGTTCTTGAGTAACGGGAGGGAAAAAGCAGTAAAACGTGGTGTTATGAGAAATGTTAGAAGAATAGTTTACCTTGTTAAAGATGTTGTAAGAAAGATGAAACAGAGAGAAAGTCGATATTTTCATGGAGAAATGTAACTTAAAGTTGAGTCGTTTATCAAGCCGTTTAGACTGTAAAAATCGTGCGAACTACGTTCAATGTGCTAGGGCTTTGAAATACAAAGTCCGAAATATGCTGCTTGTCTATTCATCGATTTGTCGGCCTGTCATCTGTTAATTGGTCTGCTTGTTTGACTGTCTATTTGTCTTTCACTCTGTTTGTTGCCACTTTGTGTGTCTGTTTTCAGTCAGTCGATCTGTTGACCAGTCTTTCCGTCTGTTTGTCTCTCTGTGTGTCTGTGGGTGTTATTTTCTGTCATTCTGTTGATCTGTATGGCTGGTTGTCTGACTGTCAGTCTGTCGGTCAGTCAGTCTGTCTTTCAGTCAATCTTTCGTCAACTCTCTCCTTTTCTTCCACTCTCCTTCGGGTGTCTGCCTAACTCTGTCTTTGTGCACCTGCCGAATACGGTATGTATTTTGTGAGGGAAAAACATTCCGATATGATGGTTTCATTGTAAAGAAAACTCTGTCAGATGAAACAGCAAACTAAAACGTTACACTCACATTACACAAAGCTGAGATTTTATTACAGCCGATGGTGTAGTGTTGTCTTCAGCAATGCGATCTATCGGAGAAAGATAATGAAGATTTCAAAACGGTGTAATTTGTTTGGCGTGTATTTTCTCAGGTAACAAGAAACAGCTGTAATAAAAAGCAGGTGTTCTGTAATAAAAATCGGAGTATAATACCCTGTTCAATCTCCAGGTGGAGTTACTGGAGACACTCTACTGTAGGGGAGAAGTTTATATCAAGTCTGCTTTGCAGACTGCGGTATGACAAATTTCTCCATTCTATCTATCTATCTATCTATCTATCTATCTATCTATCTATCTATCTATCTATCTATCTATCTGTCTGTCTGTCT
>JBCAUA010094229.1:0-10428 GCA_038406235.1 Peronia verruculata
TATCTATCTATCTATCTATCTATCTATCTATCTATCTATCTATCTATCTATCTATCTATCTATCTATCTATCTAAGCTGTAATAGCCTACCTCACCCCTTCCCGTCTACTTTGCTATTTGTATGTTTAGCTACATGTTTTTGTATGTGCAGACACCACAGGCAACCACACAGACTGTTCAAATCATCGGCAGCCAAAAATAAAACACCGTGTATATTTGCTCAAGGTACTTAATACAAGTACAATATACATGTACAATCTAATCAACGCTAGAGATGTTTGTCCGAGACACAGGACATGTCTGTGCGTCGTGGCATCGAAGACAGAAGACAGATGTCTTCGGGAGAACTTTCGCTCCACTTTTTTTCCGTGAGTGCTGTTAGGTCACAACCAGCTGCTATCAATAACTACCGACAGCTAGACAGACATATAGAAAGTGAGAAAAAAAGAAAGAAAGAGACAAACAAATCTAAGGAACACAGCTGTCCGTAATTTCCCAAGGGCATCGCCAAGAACGAAAACAGAGAAAGGTGCGAGACAGAATATCTAGGGGGAAAAAAAAGAAAGAAGGAACAAAAGAAAGAAAGAAAGTAAAAAGAAAAACAAAGACAAAACAAAAAATCAGAAAAGAAAGAAAAAAAGAAAGAGATGAATTAAGAAAGAAAGTAACAGAATGAGTGAAAGAAAGAAAGAACGAACGAAAAAAAGAAAGGAAGAAAGAAAAAGAATGAAAGAAAAAAGAAAGAAAGAACAAGAGAGAAAGAAAGAAACAGGAAAAGAAAAGCAAGTCTTGGCGATGACAGGACAAGAGAGGGCGAGCGAACGAACAAAATAAACAAAGAACGAGATAGAAAGAAACAACAATGAATAAACACAGAAGAACGAAAGAAGATCACAGACGAGGAAGAAAAAAAAATAATAACGATTTCTATAGGAAAAAGAATAAATAAATAAAAAGTAAAAACCCAACACTGAACAAACAGGACAAGAAATGATGGTCACAGATAGAAGAGGAAAAAATGGTGATAATAATAACAAGAATAACCTTTGCCGAGAGGGGGGAGCAGGCAAGGCTTGTTTTTTTTTTTATCGATGCAAAAATGTCACTTCCAACCGTATCGCAAACGAAACTATCAATTTTTCAATTGCATAACTATTTTCAAAACAAAACAACAACAATGAAAACAAAAGGACAAAGAACATAATGGGGAAAAAATCAGTGCAAATTACACGTTTGCGAGAAGAAAAAAACTTAAAACAAAATTCAAAAACAAAAACAAAACAAAACAAAAAAAATCGAACATAATGCGAGCCCAGATAACTTTTTTTTAAAAAAAAAGGGGGGGGGTGGAAGTCAAAGCAAATGGCTGTCATTGAAAGGCGGCCTGAACTATTTCTGGTTATGATTTACGTCATACGAGATGAGGTTATAAAATGTGAAAACTACATGTGCACAAAGAAACGACATGGAAAATGTCGATCATTAACGCTACAGGCGCCGTAAAAGGGAAATATCACATAACACAATAGTGTTATGTTATTTTTTGACCACGGTTGTGGACAGCTGAGATAACCACCACTACAGGAGGTTAAAGAGCTTATAAAAACCATAACGCTACAAGCGCCAGGGGACGGAAGCCACTCCAAAAATCAACTATCGTACTTTAATTTAAAATCAGCCCGGTGCTAGCGGTTGTAACGCGCTCGAAACATTATTCTGATTCTTCTATAACAACATTTATGGTTCTTTCGTTCGTCTTGTAACTTTTCTATTTGCCTATCGCAATTTTATTTTCTGACAATAGAAATGTCGTCTTGTGGTCTTCATAACTGATCACTTTCAAGATATATATTTCTACTTCTTGCCACTAAACACACACAAAAAAAAAAAATTAAAAATGACTCTCGATAATGAAACTGTCTAATACAAGTATTGTTACACTGATTTTATTTTGAGAAAATTGCAGGTCGCCTCCTGAATCGTTCCCCGCGGGAGAGCGGTGTATATAGGTAGGTTCTCTGCTCCCACCTGCAGGCGGCGAAAGCCCGCCATAAATGGGATGTCTCCAATGGAATGCGTTCGACATTCCAGGGGTGACATCTCTTCTATCTCTCCTTGCTCCTGTCTTCTGTCCCCCTTTCTTTCCTCTCTTTTTCTTGATGTTAAACGTTTCTTACCGCGTTTGGCACAATTTAGCCATGATCGTGCTGATGTTCTGTTAAACCCCAATTGAAACACACAAAGACTTGGAATGGAAAATTGACTTACATTCCACTTCAATGAGCCAATCCGAGTGTCAATCAAACTACTTCCTTAGGCAAGTACAAGATATATTTAAATTTCTCAAGCATTGTAATGATGGTGGAAAAAATTACCTGTTCTCTTGTTATCTGAATCATAAGTGGGGCTAGAAAAAAATTATGAAAAATTCACCATACGATGGAATTTTTTTTTTTTTTCTTCTAATTGTGATAATTTGTTGTTGTTGTTGTTGTTGTTGTTGTTGTTGTTGTTGTTGTTGTTGTTGTTGTTGTTGTTTTGATTTTGTTTTGTTTCATGCATTTCAAATAACAAAAGATAAAACATTATTTTTTCTTCCTTCCTTACAATAAATGTCCTACTGTGAGCCTTGAGTGTGGGCTCCTGGGCGATTTAAGTCTACATTTGATGCATTTGCTTTTGAAAGTAATCTGTAATTATCCCTCTAGCTCGAGTCCCTAAGTAACATAAGCCTATATTTGATACACTGCCTTTGAAAGCAATCTGTAGTCGAATATCTCTCTAGCCTGGGCTCCTGACCGACTCACGTCTATATTGGATATACTACTTTTGAAAGTGACCTGTAATCAAATATTCCTCTAGCCTGGGCTCCTGAGTGATTTAAGCCTATATTTGATACACTACTTCTAAAAGTAATCTGGTATCGAAAATCTCTCTAGGCTGTGTGATTTAAGCCTATATTTCATACACTACTTTTGAAAGTAATCTGTAATTGAATATCCCACTAGCCTGAACTTCTAAGCGGTTTAGGCCAATATTTGACACACTAATTCTGAAAGTAATCTGTAAAGGAAGGTTGTGATTGGTCGATAAATACCAGAGTTAAATATGTCAAAACGCGACGCGGTCTTACTCCCCGTTGTATTCGCTGTTAGGCACTACATGAATTTTGTTTACCCATGTGCACCAGTGGACAGGGCTCTGTGGGTTAAAAAGGAACAACACGATACAGTGTAACTGTGTGCGTGCCGGGAATAAGTAGGCCACCAAATGTTGCCCTATTGTGAGCAGCTGACAATTCTATATACCTGAACACTGTGACTTCATTTCAAAACAATTTTTTTTTTTAAACTAAAAAAAAAAAACAGCAGCAACAACAACAAATTTAAAAAAAAAAAAATCAAAAACAATTTTTGAAAGACAAATGCGGATTTGTGCAACGGAGCTGCACCAATTAGATCTGATAGGTGGGGTTGGATTCTAAAACAATATTATTAGATATATTTTTTTATCTGTTATTTATGAAAATAAACTTTTTAAACCCTAACTGAGCCAGTAAAAGTTGCCTCCGGCGCTGCATGAGACAATTTCGATAAAAACTTATAAAAGAACTTGAAAATGTAGGCCCAAAGACAATACAATAGGAGTATAATTTAATTACTATAATTATGACGTACTCCATGCGTTACCCTTCTCAATCGACTTGTTATTATTATTATTATTATTTTGTTTTTCCATATCTTTGCAGTAGGCAAGCTGCATATATCAAAAGTTTGAACTCTTTACATGAAACAAAAACAAATATATGGTCTAAAAAAGGACAAATAGAAAAGTTGTTTTTTTTTTTTAAATGTCCTTTCTTTTAAAGCAGGAAACCTGATACTCCTGAATATTGCCATCATAAACACTTGAAAAGAACAAAAACAAAATAATCTGAAATGAAAAATAAAGCAAAAACAACTACGAAAAACAAAGAAACAAACAAAACCAAAATGGATTCGTGTCTCACAAACATGGCTCCCATCTACTTTCCTCCCATATCTGAAATATCAAGTCTGACCTGACATTTACAAGCAGTCATTACTTCTGCCATAATCTGCCGACCAAACGAATACTTGATCCTGGCACACGCGACAAACGAATCCACTCCCAACCCGTAAACGCCTGTAACATTTACCGTATGTAAACCGCTCAATTTACTGCTGCCATATTGATACTGTTTTTTGCTGGTAATGGCTTCCTAATGGAACGTTTGACCCTGCCTAAATACCTTCCATTATACCTGTTAACACTACAGGTATCAAGAGCCCATGAGGTGAAAATCTTACTTGGTATTACACTTTACAAATTAATATTAGTTTCTCTCCGAAGACGCATGCAATGTAGAACTCGCGCACTCATCTCATGACAACTTATAAGCCTTAATGTTACCATTTCACAAATACACGTATGACCAAAGTGCCGGGATACAAATTTTGATATTTTCACAGTTTTTGTCCAGACTTTCAGGAATAAACGTCATCATAATGAACGTAACAGTCATACATGTATCGTGAGCCATATTGATAAATTTATATCGTAAATCTGCTTCTGTTCAACGTGTATGAATGCTGCCTAGCGTTCTGTCGGTCCTAAAGGAGGCGTTAAGCTGCAAACACACTCTATCCGTGTCTGCTACCTACGTCTGGCTCTTGGCTCCCCAAATTATCCAGAGCCATCACTCCAGTTCCAAACTAAAAATTAACACTGCAAAGGTGGAAGCATTGCGACATTGCGTATCCGATTCAGGGCGCTTCAGCCCTATTCATTGCTCCTTCAAGTAAACTGTTAGAGCGCTAATTTTTATTTCAAAGACCCGGGTGACGGACGTCAGTGGTTAATCAAACAAAGCCGTGACTGGAACGGAAGATGATGGATGGATCATTGTGTTTGCAGCCTCAGAAGGAGAATTATCGCCTCGGCCGGAGTCAGGGATGTCAATCTGTCTACATGAAAAAGTCGGAAAAGTTCCTGGTATATTCTTTAGCAATACGTAAAATTGAAGTACATTAACGGTAAATAATACCAGATATATGTGGCCAACAGAGAAATTACTGACAGTCAAAAAGTAGGAAATCCTACGAAAGTAGGAAATTTGACACCCCTGCTGAGTGTTATATAGTTATGGTCAAAATAGCATGGAGGACAGAGCAGAGATCCTGTTTTTGTTTGCTGTTATTGTTGTTGTGGCTCTTGTTGTTGTTTTCAGTGGCTCAACAGTTCCCTGGTTTCTTGGGTAGGGCAAAATATATGTAATAATAAGAGGGATAATAATAATAATAATAATAATAATAATAAAAGTACCAGAAGTAAAGCTAAGAAGCTCCATATGGTGGTTATGGTTTCTATAAGCTTTTCAACCTCCTGTAGTGGTGGTTATCTCAGCTGTCCACAACCGCAGTCAAAAAAATAGCATAGCACTATATGTGTTATGTGATTGTGATCTCCCGATGTATGTAGAGGCCCCACATTGATCCCCCGCGTTTACATAAATCCTTGGCGCTTCAGATGCAGTTCAAGCCTGGAAGTTCTTCTGACCAGACAAGACATGCATTTGATGCCCAGGCAACCATACTCTTAGAAGTGAATGGCTACATTCATATCAATAATAATAATAATGACGACAACAACGACGATGATGGTGGTGACTTATGATATTCCGACGAAGAGCCAAGTGGGCTCGAAAATTTGGCTAGAGATATTAACTCAATTACACATTTTTCATATTGTTTTTCCACTTTTTTTTTTTTTTTTTAATGAATTTGATAAGTTGCCGGTGAACAGTCATCTTAATTTTAAGATTTTTTTTTTTTTAATGATGATGATGATGATGATAAAAAAAAAAAAAGTCTCAGAATGAACAGAGGCTTGAAAGAGCTGGCGGTTCCAGGAATATTTCACCTGTTTGCTGTTTGGGATTCGATCGTACCGGTAACGCCAGTGCTGAAAAGGCAGTTCCCTAAATAAACACAGACAGACATGTTGTGAAATTCAGCGCTTTCATCGGTCTGTTGTTGTTGTTGTTGTTGTTGTTGTTGTTGTTTTTACTGGAAGAGCTGGTCTTTTGTTGTTGTTGTTGTTGTTGTTGTTGTTGTTGTTGTTGCTGTTGTTTTTACTGGAAGAGCTGAGGAAGAGAAGGAGGGGGGGGGGAGGTATTGTTGACATGCCAAATATCACGGGTGCGGAGTATTAAACGTCACTATTCATAGTCACATTTTATAACCACATAGCGGTTGACGGCAGTTATCCCGTCAGAGATGTATTATAGTCGGCATAAAATGGCATTACAGAATACGGTGTGTCTATCCGGGCCTAGTATTGCAATGACGAAGCATAGGCAAATAAAACACAAAAGTAAAGGGTGTTGGCTCGCATGGGAGCGTCTGTTCGCAGTGGGAGGCGCGGAAAGGAGGAAGGGGTTGGGGTAGCCTCCCTTCCCGACAAGTTACATAACTAACTGGATAAAATAACTTTCTCAGGCACGGACAGAGAGAAAGAGGCGCACCAATAGGCCCAAATAGACTCTAAGGTCTAGCTGGGCCAGCTGGGCCAAATAGATGACGTCTATAAATTATCGTGTACGTTTTTGTGAAGATATAAAAGTTATGTGATTTACCAACCGGGGGTGAGGGGGGGGGGGCGGAATGAGTATGAAACGGTGTCTATCTCTTGTTGCAGAACATTCAAGAAATGACAAAATGACTGATGGCGAATTGATGCGTGAAAAACGTCATCCGTACCGGTTACACATTACCGCTCAGCACTGAGTAAGTAAAGACAGAATGTGCAAACTAAAGAAAATAAGACTGCATGAAGAAAAGGGAAGGGGGGGGCCAAGGGAGGGAGTGCGTATAGATCATTGACGATTATATATCACGCCTTGCCAGTGCAACATTCAGTAAAGAAAAAAATGATTTATTAATTAACCCATTTTGTACCAGCGTTCCATCTGTGACTAGTGAAATGCTCACTATTAACTTGCACCAGCAGGTGTCGCTTATCAAAACATGCCAATTCGGCGTTGTTCTATTAACAGTGGCTTACAATTTAGATTAAGTGGACGACTGATCTACTTCTCCTAGTTTTGTATCCACTTCGTGTTTACCTTTAGAATAACTTAAAAATGGCTGCCTCCACATCTGGTACCGGTAGTGAAAAAAATGAAAAAAAAAAAAAAACATAAATGTGGATGGAAATGGGTTAAGAGCAATTGAGACATCAGAAATTTAAAAAAAAAAAAAAATCGTCTGCATAAAACGCCATACAGATGCAATTAAGGCCAATACCAGACTGATTTATGGCCGAATTTGACGCTAATGCTATGAGCTGTTGCAAATTCTTTGTAGGAAAAAGAGGGACGGGGGGGGGGGGGGGGGGGAGGGAGAGAGGGAGAGGAAAAGAAACTCCCTCTTCTTCTGATGGGTTTTTTTTTTTTTTTCGTTTGTTTGTTTTTTCCTCTCTCTTTCATTTTTATCTATTTCTTTCTTTCTTTCACTCTTTCTTTCTTTATTTATCTTTAATTTCCCTCAGACTGGTTCAATTTTGTTTCATTTACACTATCAGCGAATTCCAGTTTTACACACCTTATATTTATATATATAGATATATAAAGATATAGATGATATAGTCTAGATTCCCCAGGACGAAGGTCTGGCCTGGTCTGCTTGTCTGTCTATCTATCTGTCTGCCCGCGCCATGGCCAAAATGTCTGTCTGCCAGCCTGCTATTTACAGACAACAGGCTGCACCCGCGCGCTTGTCTGGACTAGGTCAGGCTGACTCCCAGGGAAGTGCAGAGTAAGCGCCAGAAAATGCCACATCTGTTGATATTAAACCCCCCCCCCCTCCCCACAACCGCCCTCTTCTCGACACTCATGGTTTTCCTCTTGTATTACATGTATTAGGGTTAAACAAAACAAAACAAAACAGTCTGCCCCCTGATCATGCCAACTTTTTTTTTTGCATGGACAGGTGGACTGTTTGGGTGGGTGTGTGGGAGGATGGATGGATGGATGGATGGATGGATGGATGGATGGATGGATGGAGAGGTGGATGCGTAGATAAATAGATAGGTGGGTGGATGGATGGATACATGGGTGGGTGAGTGGATGGATGGATGAATGGATGGATACATAGATGTGTGGGTGGATGGATGGATGTACGGATAGGTGGATAAACGGATGGAGGAATGAATGAATGAATGAATGGATGAATGCGCGGATAGATAGATGGATAAATGGCAGCCTGGATGGATGGAGGGATAGACATGCAGATGTGTACATTTCCACCCACCCACCCATCCTATCAAAGTGCGGGGTTCCCTTTTCTGCTATTTCATCACAATCCCGTCATGACTGTAAATGCCAACAATTAAACCATTCTCAACCCTTTATAGAATTACACACACACACAGATCTAAACCCTCCACTCCTCGCTGGCGCAATGTAGCCCTGGCAACAGTGCTGACGGCACATTTAAAAAAAAAAACAAAACGTCCAATCCAATCCAATAAAAAAATGTTTCTCTTTCAGCTATAACAAATGGTGCGTCATTTTGTGCCTGCCCCCCCCCCCCTCCCCCAACACAAAATACTACACAATCATTTACTCATCTGAGTTGCGCAAGTTCGGCCCGAATCTTTTTCAACTATCTTTCTACAGTCACTTCATTCACTCATGCATTTTATCATTTTTTTTTTTCCCCTGTCCATTTCTGTTCACTTTTATCTCTGCTCTGTTCCCGGCGGCTTTCTCCTGTGTGTAACTCTCTCTCTCTTTTGCTGTTAGATGGATGGATGGATGGATGGATGGATGGATGGATGGAAGGATGAATGGGTGTATGGAGGGACGGATGGATGGATGGATAGATGGATGGGTGTATGGAGGGATGGATGGATGGATGGATGGATGGATGGACGGATGGATAGAAGGATGGATGGATGGATGGATGGATGGATGGACGGATGGTTGGAAGGATGAATGGGTGTATGGAGGGACGGATGGATGGATGGATAGATGGATGGATGGATGGGTGTATGGAGGGATGGATGGATGGATGGATGGATGGGTGTATGGAGGGATGGATGGATGGATGGATGGATGGATTGATGGATGGATGGATGGATGGATGGATAGACGGATGAATAATCTAACAGGTAGATGGATGAATGAGCACATGGTATCGCCAATAGAAAAGAAAATAATAAATATATCAGCTGACGGCTAAATTGGCTCATTAGACAAATCAGTGACATAAAAGATATTCTAATTCTTCCCATGTTAGCCTTCAGACCTGAACTAAAAGCGAATAAAATCAGTAATGACGCAAAGACACGTTGAGAAACTCCAGCACTGTCAGCTGATACGGTACTTTTGAAATTTATTGGAGCACAGATGATAAATATAAAGAGGAGTCTCTGAACGCCAAGAGGTCAGGAAATCACGGCTGATCTACATGAGGAAATATTACATACGCATGATAAGAAATAATTACACACGCAAGATAACGAACGAGATGCAGTCATTTACTGTTGACATCATCGCTGATTAGTGAAATCTGATAATGATTTGTAATCATGGGTGGGTGGATGGATGGATGGATGGATGGATGGATAGAGGGATGGATGGATGGATGGATGGATGGATGGATGGATGGATGGATGGAAGGATGGATGGATGAGTGGATGGACAGATGGATGGCTGGCTGGCTGGATGGATGAAAAGATGGATGGATGGATGGATGGATGGATGGATGGATGGATGGATGGATGGATGGATAGATGGATGGCTGGCTGGCTGGCTGGATGGATGAATAGATGGATGGATGGGCGAACACGTTGTATCTGTTCTAAAATCTAAGACAGACTATAAAGGGTTAAACATATAACTAAAAAAATAATAACAAAAAGAAATGTGTGGGAACCACTAGACACCCCAGTACTTTCTCCTCTGTGGACATCACTGGGGTTAATAACTTCTTCCTGTCAAGCTGACCCCTGCTTAAGACTGACACCGCCGGTGTCTGCATGTGTGATAAGGTAATTTCGCAATCACGGTTTTAATTAAATCAGTCCAGCTCCCCATGTGTTATCTTATCTCTGTCTTCAATAACAAGGAATAACTGGCATGAGATTACAAACTAGAATAAAAAACGAAACGACGTTTTGAAGCACGTAGGCAAGCAGCTCGTGTTTTTCCAAGCTAGGAAATAATACGTCGTACTTGCATATTATAAGGACATAATTACTGGCGTCAGAAAGTCGGTCGGCGGCAGTCAAATTCCTTTCACAGACAGACAGGTAGATGAATCGACAGAAGACATAGATAGATAGATAGATAGATAGATAGATAGATAGATAGATAGATAGATAGATAGATAGATAGATAGATAG
>JBCAUA010094240.1:0-10427 GCA_038406235.1 Peronia verruculata
TTGGCAGTTCAAAATCGATATAAGAGTAGGCCTGAGTGCCGCTGTCCGGGCAAAATTCCCAAATTCCAAATTTCTACTCACATAATTTCTTCAGCAAAAATTGCCAGCTTCTAAAAAGCCGAGATAATCCTTTCTCTTGGGATTGAAAGGCTTAAGAAAAACAACATAACCCACCACAGGACCTCGCCTTCAACAAGCCTATCCCATTTCACCTCACTTTTCTGTTACACTGTCCTTCTACGGCAAAAGAACGTTTTCTTACAGAGGTGAAAATCCCATTTCACGGTGAAAGGGCCGTTTAACAATTCAACACTTCTTCTTTCAACTCTTAGAATCCGGTTCGCCATTCCACTTGCTGTGAAGATGTTGGCCAATTACCACGATTTGATGAGCCTATTTCAGTGCTCCGTGTCGCTTTGTCTCATTCATTTCCAACAGTTATGATGGTTTTAATGACAAAGGTTTGAAATGACACCAAATGTGTACTTTCAGTCAATTATTTTGAGATGTTGAAACATGACTAACCAAAATGTGGTTTGACATGGCGGACGCTAAGGGTTAAACACTGTTGTGACTGCGTGGTTTCCTTGCTGTTTTTCTTTTTCTAGGTTATTTTTTCAACCTAATACCAGAATGCTGTTCTGACAGATAAAATGGATGGATAGATGGTTGGATGAATGGATGGACAGAGGGGGTTTGACTGATGGATGGATGGATGGATGGATGGATGGATGGATTGCATGGATGGGATGGACAGATAGGCTTGACTGATGGACGAATGGACTTTTCATTTTTTTTTAAAAAGCAAAAAGCCGTCCACATCACCTCCACGAGGAGGTTGAAAGGCATATGCACAGCGTAACGGGATGGATGGACAGACGGACAGATGGATGGATGGATGGGTGGGTGGATGAATGGATTGATGAATGGATGGATGGATGGATGAATGAACGAATGAATGGATAGACAGATGGATGGATGGGTAGATGCACAGATGGATGAATAGACAGACAAACAGATAGGCGGATTACTCGATGGACAAATGGAAGAAGCGACAGACTGAATGATCATTCTTTCCAGTGATCTCATCTCTGAAGACAAAACTGTATTATCATTGTCAGATACTAAAACGCCTTCGTTTCAAATTTGATCGCCTTTGAACGATGTCCCCCGCTGACCGAACGACTTGGCCGCCATCAGGACTGAGGTTTTAGCGACACACTGGATATCTCTGCTTATAATGGTGTAGACAACACATCTAAACATAACGTCAATCTCCGGCTTTTCCTTTTCCTTTGTTTTATGTGTAAACTATTGTGTTTGATTTTTTTTTTCTGTGAATGCTTATGTCTCTGTTTATAATGATGGGTGGGGCTTAGAAATCTCGGCACATTTTGATATTGTTATCTGTCTGTCTGTTTGTCTGTCTGCCTATCTATCTATCTATCTATCTATCTATCTATCTGTCTGTCTGTCTGTCTGTCTGTCTGTCTCTCTCTCTCTATCTATCTATCTATCTATCTATCTATCTATCTATCTATCTATCTATCTATCTATCTATCTACCGTTCTCTGTAGTGAGCATTATGTGTGATCGTTGCCATCAAAAAGCTATAATACATTTTACAGCACCAAGCCGGACCTTTCTTCTGATTGATCAGGTAGGCTGTTTGAGAACCAGGTCGTGGGCAGTAAAACTACAGGTGTGTGATCAGTCTGGAACCAATTCTCATCCCTTTCTTTCTTTTTTTTTTTCGGATTATTTCTACTCCCCTTTTCCCTATTTCAATCTGTCTCTACTTTCTTCGTCGGTCCCTTCTCTCTGATGGATGGACCGATGGATATATGGATGGATGGATGGATGGAAGGACAGATGGATGGACAGACGATCGGACAGACAGATGGGTAGATGGATGGATGGATGGATGGGTAGATGGATTTACAGAGTGATGAGCGGACAGGCAAACGAAAGGACGGATTGCTCGATGGATGAATGGATGGCTAGAAGAATGGAGGAACAGACTGGCGACTGACTCTATTTCACTAGCTGTCTCGTCTTTTTGTTCCTACCTGCCAGTTTCTCTCACCTCTGTCTTTCTCAGGTGATACACGCGTGGTTAATTATAGATCTACCTCTACAATAACGATCTGACCTAGATTTCGTTTCTCTGGTACTTTTTGTCCGCCTTTTCCTTACAGCCTCGACCTGTTTACGTCCCCCCCCAATGAACACAAATGACCATACACTAGGGAAAGAAAGAATCTGGCGCTAACGGGGGAAAGGACAGAGAGAAAAAAAAAGAGAGAGGGGCATAGGAAACAGCGACCATTTCCTGTCCGAATTCTTTGCTGACCACCCACACCTTGGCTGAATACGTGCCTCACATCAATGCTCTCCCCCCCCCCCTCCCACCCCCCATACACACCTTCTCGCCCATACACCTTCCTTTATGTCTTCCACGCGTTCCTTTGACCGCATTAATTTATTTATAACTGGGTCACGCGTAGCATAGCGGTTAAGAGTACTGGACTGAAAACCAAATAGGACTGGTTCAAATCCTACCCGGAGTCCCTGAGGAATAAAGGTGGGTGACGGACATCGGGAGTCATGACCACGACATCGGTACGTGAGCCGGGGTTTTTAGAAGATGTCAGGAAGCTAAAGGCTGAAACCTCTAATGAAAGAATCCACTCCTCCTCTGAAGACCATCACCTGTCTCACTCCACTTGAGGACTTATTGTGTTGGGGTTTAAAGGCACATCAGCAAGATTGCAGCTACATTGTGCCAAAAACGGTAAGAAACGTTAACACGCCAAGAGGAAGAGAGGAATGAAAGCGGGGCAGATGACAGGAACAAGGGGGGAGAGAGAGAGAGAGAGAGAGAGAGAGAGAGAGAGAGAGAGAGAGAAAAAGAGAGAAGAAGAAGAAATGTCCCCCCCCCCCCCGACGCCGAGGATGGCATTCCAATTTCATGGGAGACATCCCACCGACGGTGGATTTCACCGCCTGCAGGTGGGAGCAAAGAACCTACTTCTATACCTCGGGCCCGCAGGGTAAGGGGGGGGGTCGCTCTCTTCCTGCATAAACCGCATGATATACGTAATAATAATAATAATAATAACATTAATATTATCATTATTTCCCTCCAACAACACCAGCCTCACATATTATATTAATATATGTATTAGTTTGTATGGGTTCGTGTGAGGGGCTATAGTTCTTTCTTTCTCCCTGCCTAAAACACAAATGCAACAATAATAATCATTTTCTCCAACGACGTTAACCACACATAGTAATTAAATATTTCGATATATTATGTACAACTACCACTCTCTCTCTCTCTCTCTCTGTGTGTGTGTGTGTGTGTGTTGTGTGTGTGTGCGTGCGCTCTTCGTTCTTTCTCTCTGCCTGTTACCGTCGTGGCCGTAATAAGATCGCGCGCACCTGACCGTTTGACCTCATTCCCGCATTTTCTACCTGCTCATTAAATGCCGCTCCCTGATTGGTCGAGCTGCCAGCCCCAGCGGTCACTAGACGCCGTGACCTAGATCTGGCGCCCGCTCCTTTGAGGCCGACCAACCGTCCGTCCGTCCGTTCGTCCGCAGGTCCAGCCGGGTGGAATGACCGCTATGCTTTGTTAACCCTACATGCAACATGAGGCGCCGATATGCTGTAAGTTCGAAATGCTGCATGTTAAACTTCGCAGTACGATGCAATAACATAACACAATAGTGTTATGTTATTTTTTGACCACGGTTGTGGACAGCTGAGATAACCACCACTACAGGAGGTTGAAAAGCTTATAAAAACCATAAGCAACACCTTGGAAGAGATAGTTTGGATGACGTGGTGAGGGTTACATAATTAGGAACTCCAGTGGTGAAAGTTTTTCCAGATTAAATTGAATGAGGATGGGTAGGTGAGTTAGACGATGGATGGATGGGTGAATGGATGGATGAATGCATAGATTGACGGATGGATGGAAGAATGGATGGATAGATGGATGAATGGGTGAATGGATGGACGGATGGATGAACTATTGGATAAATGGATGGATGGATAGGTGGAGGGATGTATCGATGGAAGAATAAATTGATGGACTGACGGATGGATGAATAAATGGACAAATGAATAATGGCCAGCCGCTATGTTTTTATTATTTTTTTTTATTTTCATTTTTACCAATCCTAGAAAAGAATGCTTTGACTTTGACAAACCTCGACCATTGCCTTTCTTCGTTGACGGGTTATAAGCGATGGGCGCAAGAGATCATTCTCATTTTGCATACCGGAAGTGCATGATAAAACAGCACTGTATGCTGGGGTCAGAGGCCACTTGCATGTGTAATAATAATAATAAGCCCTATATCAAAATGGTGCATTGCTGTGTATTGGTTTGTCTGATACCTCACGCCACTGTGTGTAGATGTATGTGTGTGTGCATTTTATGTGTCTGAGTGTGTGTGTGTATGTGTGTGTGTCCGTCTGACTGTGTTTAGTGTTTTTCATTCCACCCCACTTAGTGCCATACCATAGCGGTAACACAGTCGTGTTAGTCTTCAGTTTTGATTGGGTTTGGTGGGGGTGGGGATTTAGCGGCACATTAACACGATCATGGCCACGCAACGTCTGGCACGGTAGATCACGTTAACGATTTCTTTATTAAGAAAAAAGAAAATATTGTGAACCTCCATACAAAAAAGGACCAGACCGCTTTTTCTTTTTTTAAACTTTCCATTTGTTAGATTTCTGAATTAAGGAACTTTCCCTGATGATTAAGGTTTGTAAAACATTTAAAAAAAAAAAAAAAAGTTTTCAAGATATTATCAGTTTAATTTCATCAAGGGTTGTCAGAATGTCGTTTTGAGAATTTTTTTTTTTTTATTTGAGGTCCTTTTCTTTATTATGCAGTATGCTCCACGTAGTTTGAAAAGATGCTCACAATGATAAATAAGTAAATGAAAAACTATTTATAAGCTTCAGACTAGTAACATTTTTTTTTTCATGAACCAACACTTCAGATGCCAAAAAAGCTTTTGAGGTAAAATGAAAAAAAAAAAAAAAGTCTACGAATTGGGAAGACTAAAATAAGATTTTTGACCATTTTCACCTTGTATCTTTATAGTTGTCTTTGCGACATCTGGAGTAAACTCACAGAACCTAAGAGTTAAAATTAAAATGCAAACATTCAAACAACATTAGACGCAACATTTGGAGTAACTGGAACTGCATTGGACCTCATCAAAGAAAACAAAGTATTTAATATATATATATATGTTTTCATTATTGCCCTGAAGAAGAGTCAAGTTGACTCGAAAATTTGGCAGAGACCATCACAATCAAGTTGTTTATAGATTTCTGTGTTATTTGTTTTTCTTGAATTGTTTTGCTAGTTGCCGATCTGACAGTTCTATTATATTTTTATAAAAAGAAAACAAAGTATTTTGACCAACCTTGTTATTTCCCTTTGCCAGACACAAGGGTGCTGAAGAAGCCGTATGAGAAGGAATAAAGGACTTTAACCCTTTTCGTTTGAAATGTACATTACCATTTTTTTTTTTAAATACGTAGATTAAGGAAACCGTTTTCTTCCCATCGTAATAATATTGGCAAAAACGTTTGTGATCAGCTTTTCAAACGGAAAAAAGACAAGTGAGATTTTCTTCCTTTACGCTGTTTCTTCAACCAGCAACCTTTGTAAAGCGCTGCTGAAAAATGATCTCCTTTCTCTCTCTCGAAAAAAAAAAAAATAGAGTGCTGGTAACTTTTCATCGTAAGGCCTTCAGTTTCTGACAAAGTGCTATACTTGAATACAAGATTATGCGGAACTAACCACTCAAGTAATTATGGAGTGGACATGATGAGTGAATATCGAATACATCCCATCGTACTGATGTGCGATACTCCCTATCTACTGGAAAAGTCAATACACTTAATTTATTACATGTATTGTATTGTAAATGTGTTCTCAACAATGTGTCAATAATTCATTATAAATGTGCTGTCCATAATGTGTCAATAACTACTTGCATGTACGTGCTGTTGTGAATATTTCTGATTTGAGCCATCGTCCAGGACTTGCACTGTCTTCTAGTCCATCAAGTTTTCACAATGTGATTTACATGTATTTTTTTTTTCCCTTCCTTTGACTCCACGTTGAGTTTTGTATTTGCTCAGTTTTATTTCCATCAGTGATGTTCTGTTCAATATTTGAAGATCAATAAATTGATCTGATGTTTCCAAACAAGTTTCTTGCATTGCAATTGGCTCGGGTCTATGATAGTAGGTGGTTCTCGTTGTCTTGTAGTCATTTGCTGGTTTTTGCTATGTTCTGTGTGTGGTATATAATAGGAAGATAATAGATATAGCAGATGGATGGATGGATGGATCGATGGATGGAAGAATGAATGAGTGAATGGATGGATGGATGGATGAAAGGATGAAAATATGAATCAAAACATGGATCAATGGATACAATGAATGGATGAATGGTTAAATGGATGAAAAGTAGGATGAAATTGCGAATGGAAGAATAGATGGACAGAGGATGGAATGGACGGATGGGTTAATTCCTATTCATATCGTGCATGGAGGAACTGACGGATGGATAGATCAACAAGTGGACAAAAGTACGGACGGACAGACAAACAAGCAGATGGGTGGACATGCAGACCTGATAGGCGAACAAGCCAACTTCGATACTCGAAGAGAAAGGGATGACGTGTACTCAGAAGGGAAATAACCAGAATCATTTCTCCCGTACTTGTACATTAAACGAGTTTTGTCCCTTTTCATCCCCTATCCCATAACAATGTTAATAATCTTTCTTATGACGGAATTCAAGGACCATACACATCGTCACTGCGGAAGACAGACAGGCTACA
Source organism: Peronia verruculata (assembly GCA_038406235.1). Classification (NCBI taxonomy): domain Eukaryota; kingdom Metazoa; phylum Mollusca; class Gastropoda; order Systellommatophora; family Onchidiidae; genus Peronia; species Peronia verruculata. Next base: position 6,884 of record JBCAUA010094240.1, read on the forward strand.
AGGACACAGAGAAAAACACAGATCCTAAGACAGATGTAAGTAGATGGGTAGCTAAAGTTTGTTTGTTTGTTTGTGTTGGGGTTTAACGGCACATCAGCTCGATAACGGCTATATTGTGCCTTACACGGCGAGAACATTTAACACGGTGACAATAGACAACATGTTTATGAGTTATAAAAAGATATCGAATTATGTATTTAAAAAAAAGTGTAGGCTATCAAAGAGTGTATAACAATACCAAAAGATTGGTGTATACAGTTTAAACTAATTTTTAGACCTTTAAAAAGACCAGTGTATCTTAGTTGGGCGAAAAAGTACCAACTTCCATTAGCAGGCATACATAAGTTTATCGTTGTTTCCTTCCGTGTTCACAGGTGATCCAGAATTGTACACCAACTTAATGCTAGTACCTTTTTTTTTTTTTTTTAAAGCAAAATTCATATTCCAGGACTTCCTACCCCTAAAGTGGTGCTTGAAAAGAAAACAGAGATGTGTCGTTTTGCGTCCTGATCGTCGAGCCTTGCAGAAACCTTCTCCACAAAGACACAGTCAGAGGCGGTCACAGACTAAAAGAGATGGGAAGACACTTTTCGAGAATGGCCAGAAATCAGATTGTTCCATAGTTCATATTCGACGTCACACACAGCTGGAAACCTCCTACTAAAAATAGAACACTCACTTACGTGTTTTACGCTTCATCACGAAATCTCACAAAAATAGCAGAACACGAGGTTTCGAGAAAAACATCAGGCCGAAAGTACATCTACGTCCTACGTTTTCCTAAGTCATTCAGCCGCTAACACTACTCACAAATACTCTTATTTCTAGGGCATCTCCAGGTTCACTAGACTCACCGCGAAATTTTAGAGATATATTTCCTACTCACCGTAACGGGGTCAAACCGAAAAGTCAGGCAAATTTGTGAACAGGTGGATTACTCGTACCCCCTGCTTAAAATAAACGCTGGTCATTCCAGCCATTCGCTTGGTCGGGGTAAACCTATTCTCCAAAGAGTAGTGGAAGACAGGGAGGTATCAAGGAAGTTAGTGACGTCACCTTCAGAAAGATGTCCCCATAGCATCGCCGGATCTAGGCAAGGTAAGGTGAGGTTACGTGAAGAGATACGAACACAGACAGGAATGTAAATCGGACGCATTTTTCAAATCAAGTGATAGATCTAACTTTCTTTATTCCAAATTTCAAACACTGACAGACAGACAGTGGTGCACAGAACGCAGGCCAGAGATCGTTCTACTTTTTTTCTGAATTATCCAGACCTTTTGTCTGTACTCTCTATAGCTATGTCAGATACTTAGATCCATTTTATAAAAAAAATATTGCACTTTTCTCTCTCTCTCTCTCTCTCTCTCTCTCTCTCTTCCCTCTCTGTCTTTCTCTTTTACTTGCCTCTATTTCTCTTTTCTTTATGTTTTCTCTTCTCTCTCTTCTTAGGTCTATCTCTTTTCTTCCTCCTCGTCCCCCCCCCTCTCTCTCTCTCTCTCTCTCTCTTTCTTTCTCTCTCTCTCTCTTATAACTCTGTCTCTCAGCCAGCTTCCCTTTGTGGCTCTCTCGTTTGTCCCATATAGCTGTACAGAAGAGCTCAAGCCTCCTCCTTGGCGCTCCCAGCGTCGTCGGCTTCCACCGGCTCCTGCTCTAGCTCTTCGCCTTCAGCTGCCCCATGGCCCGGCTCGTCCGCCTGCTCGTCTTCGGGCTCGTCCGCCCCTTCAGGAGCTTCTTGATCCTCCACATCCGACGGAAGAACCGTATCTTCTGGAACGCCGGCGCCCTCTGCTAGAATCTCCAGCGTCACACGCTCGGCTTCTTCTCGCGCCCAGCGTGCGGCCTCCGCCTGGGCCTTCTTCAATTCGGCCTCTCTCTTGGCTGCGATCTGTGTTGAAAGAGAGAGAAGGGGGGGGGGGCATGCGGATGGATGGTGAATGGATATGGATGGGCTTATTGATAGATTGATAAATAGATGGAAAGATTGATGGATCACGGATAAATGGATGGATGGATGAATGAATGATGGATGGATGGGCGGATGAGTGGATGGATAGATAGATGGATAGATGAATAGTCCAATGGATAGTTGGATAAATGATGGGGAGAATGACTGGGCGGATGAATAAATGGAAGGATGGAGAGATGGATAGATGAATAGATAAATAGAGACATTCAACAAGAGAGATAGACAGAGAGACATAGGGCCATTTCATGTCTGCGGGGAAAAAACAAACTCTAGAAGAAAGGAACAGACAAACAAACAGACAGATTGACAAACAGCCAGACAGATAGACAGACAGACAGATACCCCAGCTTACCTGTGCCTCCACCTTAGCTCTGAGAGCGTTGAGCTCGGCCACCAGTCTGGCTTCCTCCTCTTCTTCCTCTGTGTTCACGTGCAGGCCCGTCAGCGGACCCGCCACAAAATGGGTGGGACCTGGAGAATTACCGAATCAGTTGTCTTTGGTTTGGAATGGATAAAATTGAATAGCACTATACACGATACGCTAGGCTGTAGGCTTATTATGCCTAGCATAATAGATAGAATAGGTTTAAGAGTTTGATAGGTACGTGCATATAAGAGGATAAAGAAAAAAGTATATTGAAGGATGTAAATATACGAAAGTATTCAAGGATTGTAAAAGGAGAACTACTGAAAAAGGATAACATACACTTCACCATTGACTACTCGCTTGACTGATTGATTGATTAATTGACTGACACACTGATTGATTGACAGATTGGTTGTTTCGTTGTTTGCTTGCTTACTAGCTTAATTGCTTGATTGATTGACTGACTGGTTGATTGATGATTGTATGGTTGTTTTTATGTTTGCTTCATTGATTGATTAATTGATTGATTGATTAAATCAATTCATTGATTCATTGATTGCCATTTAAAAACTCATCAGAAAGTGACAGCAAACACCAAAGAGAGAAAGAAAAAAAGAATAAATTAAATCTCACATAAAGCCAGATACTATGCATATGTACATGTACTTGTGTAAATAAACAAATCTTTGGCTGTAAATGGGTTAGGAGTTCGTGGTTAGAAGGAAGAAAGAACTCAAGAACACTGTAATAATAAGTTGAACGTGACTGTCTGAACCATGTTTTTGTTACCGCTTTTTGTGTCCCACAGATTACCTCCTGATACCCGCTAACTACCCTCCTGTGACACCCATCCCTATCTAGCTTTGTTCTTGTTATAGTTGTTGTTGTTGTTATTGTTGTTGTTGTTCTCGTTTTTGTTTCTCAGCTCTAACGTGAAACCTTCGAAAGATTCAAAACATCTATATCGGTATTGAGGTGGAAAGGAGCAGATCTATGCCGGTTTGTTATTCCAAAGAGATTAGTGTCGGTTCTCTGATGGCTTTGGTTCACCATCCCATGGTAGAAAATAAAATACAATGCCGGATACAACAAAGCTAAACGCCGAAAACAAAAAAGCAAACAAACACTCACAGACATAGATAGATAGATAGATAGATAGATAGATAGATAGATAGATAGATAGATAGATAGATAGATAGATAGACAGA
>JBCAUA010094251.1:0-10427 GCA_038406235.1 Peronia verruculata
CACGTGACCATTCGACAGCATTTTGTCAGGTGTGAGGAATTAAGCGCTACGAACTTCGATCTCGATCTTCAAACAGCTGCCGAGCAACAGTCCGACTATCGTCCAAGTTATCTATGAGGATAACTCTTTTGTACTTCCGGTTCATTGTTGTCATCGTGCAAAATTTGTATTGCAAATTATTATAAAACCGCAACTGTCTCATTGATTCAGTAAAAGTTGGCAGTCAATCGGCCAAAAGTAGGAACGTCGGTGACGACCAAAAAGTAGGAAAGTCAGCGACGACAAAAAAGTTGGAATTCCGACTGAAGTCGGAAGTTTGACATCCCTGGATAGGTTGCAAAGCATCCACACGAGGAATATGGCCGTCTTTTGCTGGCATTTCCTCAACAAGGGCAAAATCACCAAAGGAAAACCGTATCTGATCAAGAAGCAACTAGGAGGGGGAAGCCGTAGACCCTCATAAACGAGCGAGGGGCAACGGACCCCTATCACCCGGCGCAGGAGGCTAGCAGGGCAGCATACCAAACAAGACCTACTGACACCTGTCTTAGGTTCCTCAGATTTCTCTGAAGTCCGGGCGACACAGGTGAATGAGATCAGGACAAGCAGACGAGCCCTAGATACTTTGGCCGGAGGCGGCGACCTCCAGCTGGGACCCCGCCATAGGGCCCCAAACCTATTCCTGGTGCTGCCGCCAGACAACACTCAACTTTTATTTCCACTGGACCTTAGGGTGATGCTCGGACAAACTAAGCGGGCACTGCCACGACTTAGGTGCATCTATGGGACACACTCCCTGGACTGACTCTGGACTACTTTATGTAGTAAACTACGGTGTGCGCTAGCACTGATGTATAGAACTTCTAATTCTCAGGGTCGTGAGAGAGGTGACCGCCCTGTTCACTGGACTTCGTCACAAAGCGCCGGCCGCACCAATCCAACAGAGCCCTGGCCCTCTCCCCATTCCTGCACCAGGCTAGGCCAGAGAGGACTAGCGTCAGCAACCTGCCTGTCCAGGCAGCAGCCATCACCCCGGAGATACTGCTATACCAGTATCCCATGACACCTACCAAGAGAAGAACCAGACCAGGATGAACCGCTGGCCGCCCGGCAACCCATCCTTGTTAGCTCAGATAGGGGAAGACACTAGATCAGCCCCAATCCTTGACCACTGCTGCTACAAGAAGGAAAGAGTCGGGGCTAAGGAGGAGGCCTCCCATGGTTTATCGCGACAGCTCAGGCTGAGGCCCTTGCTGTCCATGTACCTTTACACGCCAGTCTCCACAGGCAAACCCCAAAGGGCTAGCCACAGGACCAGCGAGGCAGCCCGTGATATTGCCAGGAGAGGTGATATTCAAGTGCTTTTTGCATCCTTTGTCTATATATAATCAAATGGCGATGATCTATGGCCTCATTTAGCAGCCAGGTGAAGCCAAATCCTGACTGACAATACGCTAGGTCTACTGTTGAATGACCATTGGTCAAACACAATAGAATGGACTTAGCGACTTTTTGATACAATTGTTAAACGCACAAAAGGCAGTACTTTTAAGAGAAAACAAAAGCACAAAATCACATTTTTGGGGCAAAATCCACATTTCAAGATCCCCCCTTAAGTTATGTCCTAGGTAGTTACTACATGAGCTTGAAGATATGATTTGCTGTCGGTTATATACATATTATCTTGTCTCTATCTTTTCAAACAAATTTTTCTTCTTTTAAGATCACAGTTGTCTTAAACAATGGCTTAAATATCCAATTACCAGTCTTTCAGGAGAGACGAAGAAAAAAAAAAAGAACAAAAATCATCAGTTTTACCTTCCTCTTTCTGCTTCCTTTCAAATTCATCAAAAATTTCAGAGCTGTGGGTCTTCATGGAGAACACCAAGCCAATGATGTAAGCAATTGGAAGAATGAAAGCGCAAGTGTATACCAAAGGTTGGACATGAGCTGTGTACAAACTGTGATTGTCATCTGGACCGATCTGAGAAACAAAAAACAAAAAAAAACATGAATTGTTATGCCTAATTCAATTAAGTAGATTCTAAACATTTAGGTCATTTCATTAATAATTTTTAACTCACTAAATTGTCAAATAAACATCAAATATTGAAGAGAATACTTCTTTGTTTTCAGCTTTGTATTGATAAAATACTTGCTGTTTCATGTCATTGCTGGACACATCTTTTCCATCATTTTTTTTTTTTTTTCTGTCTTTTTGCCCAGAATTCCTGCACTACAATACAGATTCAAATTCTCAACAGTAATAATAACACAACAACAAGGAATGATAACAGCACTGATAATTTAATAAAATAATGATACATCAATGTGCAATTCAAAATAAAATGAGTCCCACTCCCTTTATAAAATACTACCCTTATCTATTTCCATACATATAAAAAAAAAGGATAAATTTATTGACCTACTCATAACAATAATGCAGAATGACTGTGATATCAATATTTAAAAATGGATTTCATTAAAATAATTATGGACAGATTTTTTGTTTTTGTGGGTAAGTGATAAGCCAACTTACCATGACTGTTCGACAGCCAGAACATAAGAAGCCTGTCTCATTAGATGGAGCTGAAGAATTGACAGCTGTGTGGTTTTCACATTTGTCACATTCCAGGTTGCCGTAAATCTTGGAAAATATTGTTGGTGCAAACACGCCTGATGGTCAGAACAAGAAAAAAACAGAGATAGCATGGGCTTCGACAAAAATACATAGCTTGTAATTGAATTGTTTCCATAAAATGTAGCAAAAACTACCAGGACAATGGAACTAAATGACAGGATATATGAAAAGAAAACAAAAAAAAAAAAGGATACAAAAAGACTCAAGGATTTTCATATATAAGTTCTTTGTGAACTCTGATTTCTCAAGATCACATTCGCTATTGCTACATAAATCTTTGTATAAACTGACAAGTCATAGCTCCTCTAAAGTCAACCAGCCTTTAGCATGAAAAAAAAAAACAATAAGAAGTAAGACTGAGTACACCAAAACATGTTTCTAAATATGACAATCGGAACAAAGTTGTTTACATGCATTAGGAGAAAAAGAAAGAAAAAAAAAAAAACACAAAGAAACTGTTTCACCCATGCAAGATCTAGTTGCAAAGTTTCTAATCTATATTTATCAGAGAGCAGGTAATACGTAATAAGCATCAAAGACAATAAACTGTGTCAGATTTGTTCATGTTACATCAGTTGCAAGTTTGCCAAATCTCTATTTCTGCATTGCCTGTCAAGAGGGGCCTCAACGCTGAAAGTTTGTGGACGAAGAAATTTGATGGATACAGTTCTTTTTTTTTCCCCTCATCTTATATACTAAACTGGAGTGTCCAAGAAAACTAAAAATAAAATTCAGAGAAAAAAATAGAGAGATGAGCATAACCTATGTCTCAGCCAGTGACACCATAGATTCACCATATAAAGTGTAGATGTTGGAGAAGAGACTGGCTCAGTCAGAGCAACAAGGAATCCTGGGATAATCCTAGGTGCCAACAGGAAGATATTCAATGAAGTATTTGAGGAAATATCACTCACACATAGGTTTGTTCATATACGGATGTGAATTGTATAAGAAAAAATATCTCAATTATATCATGATCGATCTCAAACTATCTCATAAGTTATACCTTAGTTGTCAAGTGGGAAATACAAAGTGGTGACAGTGATGTGATTTGTTTCACCTTCCCTGTGGAGATTGTGGCCTAACATGGGACAGTTTCCACCATTACTAAATCTTGGGGCTGTATGCGACTGCTGGGTACTTTAACCTGCCAAACCACTGGATGTCAACTCTGATGCTCACACTAATTTTTTATGTCTGAGGATGATAACTTAAAATGTCCATTTATTTTTAATTAGAAACCGATATTGTTGTAACTGATTGGTTTGTGAGACACTCCCTCCTGAATAAATTCATGGCAATGTACTAAACACTAAGAATCCAAAGTCAATCATTCTTACCAATAATTGCTACAAACAGTAGAGATGCTGAAATATTTGCTGATTTGGGATTGAATTTCTGTTTTCGATATTTCATACCACCAACAACCATAGATATGCCCTGTAAGAAGAAAGTTGTGAGAAACAAAATTGTCAGTCACAAATATGACAATTGCACAAAAATAACACAAACATGCCAAATTAATTTCTGAGCTAGCATGCTTAAGGACATTGAAAATAATTAAAACAGGATCTTTGTAAGTGGGTACTATAGAGTATGAGACAAAGTAGTAATGTTAAATTATTAAAAGAACTGACTTTATTTTCAGTGCATCATGCATGGTATAAATATATTAAACCCGTTGAATGTTTTTTCAAGATAGTTAACCCTTTTGATACATCAGGTTTTCGAGAACATCCCTATTTCTCTTATGCTGAATCTGATGTACATAAGCATTTTATTAAGATTAAAGTGTTATACTCAAATGACTGTGGCATGTCCATTATAGAAGTAAACCCAATGAAAATACACATATCATGAGCTCAGTTCTTTGTTGCCCTATCTCTATTTTTCACATTTTGAGAAAACTGATGAGTTGTGTTTAGCAACTGTTTTTGTACATACGAGATAAGACAAAATGATTTTCAAAATATACTTGTTTGGGCAAGAGAGAGGTGAAATGACTAAAGTATATGGTAGATTTACTATTCCTTTTTCACATGACATATATATCTCCAAATCGCCCAATATGGAGATAGGACAACAAAGAAATGAGCTCACGATATTCTAAAAGGAAACTGAATGAACGTTTACGTCATGTCAAAAACAGACAAGCAAGTTCAAGGTCAAGCTCAAAGATCATGATCATACATATGAAAACAAAAAAGTCAGCAACTCATGTTGGTGAATTACTGAAATGTGTTATTTTCCCTAAATAAGGAAACAGCATTCAAATGGATTCAATAACATATGTAAGCTAACTTATTTCAAAGTTTAGAGTCTCAGGATGCATCAGCAGTGTTGACTTTTTGCCATGTCCACCTCTAGATCTAGACTAGGGCATATTCATTATTTTTGCGTTGACTTGTGCCTGTTTTACATCTTTCCCCTTTCCCTTGATTTTTTTCTCCACTGGATTCTAGATCCACAGTTTTTTCTTCATTAGATCTAGATCTAGAAATAGCTGTCCTCTTTGTGAGCTTAGATCTAGCACTGCGATCACCTCTGTCACTGAAATTCTCTTCAAAGTCCATCTTGATCAGCACATAGAATATATGTCTTGTACCCAGGGCAAATGAGTCGGAAGTAGCCCCGGGCAACGAAGATATACAGCTATTTTTGGTCATTTTTACCTGCTTTCCAACTAAGATACTAAATTTTTTTCTCACAAAACGTCAATTTTTTTTTTTTAATCTGAAAGAAAAATAAATATTTCAGTATCATAGTTGGAAAATAGTAAAAAATGGTAAAAAACGGCTGTGACGTGAACTCACCTGGCGCGATCTGCGACTCATTTGCTGTGGGCGCGAGACATAAGAATCTGAGACAAATGAAACAGTGGAATCACCATCAAAAAGAATTCTGACTTCAGCTAAGGATTTTTAGTTTGTATTTGATCTTCCAGTAGACACTATAGGCTTATCTCTCAAGCCATCTGCCACTGCAAACACTGTTGACCTACTTCGGTTTCTTCACTGCACTGTAGTCAGTATCAGTAACAAATCACCCTAAAACCTAGTTCTGTATCTAGGGTGAGGTGTCTGTTTACTCATTTCGGTGGTTTTTTTAATGTAAGGATTCACAACAGAAGATTTGTATGGCCATTCATTTATGACGTAAACATACGTCAAGCACATACACGGTAATTACCATTTTTGTTACTTTCATGACATACATTTACATCACGACAGTACAAAATGGGCAATAACATCATGTAAGAGCATACTGACTTTGATAAAAGCAAACTTACTGGCACAAGCAAAATACAGCACAGAATCGACCCTGCATGAGGAAAAATAAATCAAAAAGGAGAATTACTGCATGTCATTGTACTTTTCAAAATTCAGCCTCATATTGAACAAATGTTGCAGAAAAGAAGATGGAATTTTTATAGCAACATAAAACAGAATTAATCTGGTGATCATCTTGTTCCACCAAGGACATCCGGGCAGAAAACTGCACATAATACATTGTAAGAGCAAGTTCATAACTGCTCTTCATCTCAATCAATGAGTCTTTCACTTTGCTGAATAAATCTGAATGATTAAACATCAACTTGCTTTCCTCATCATTGATCTGCACCGAGGTTAAACATGAACATATTTTTACTCCAGAATGTTCTTGATAACACTGTCTCTGACAGAATAAAACTGTGTTGCTATGCCGTAAAATATACACCCAAACCCAAGGGCAAATAAAACACATAACAAATATTGTCTCATTGCAGCTAGAGCAAATTTCTAATTTCTTAAGTTAAACAAAATTAACTTCTCTAATAATCAAATCATTCTAGCATATAGCCATAATTTACACTGGAATTTCTTTTTTTTTTTTTTCAACTGTCAGCATCTACAATAATTTTTGAAAAATGACCAGTCCCAAACAGAGATATAGCAACACTATATGAATATAATCAAAAAGTCTCATTGGATTAATTCTTCGACTTGAAGCAACTTCACTCTCTTGACAGACCTGTCAGGGTGGACTTGACCAACTCCTCAAAGCACAACTCTTTAGCATCCTTGCCCTTTTTCAACATGATGATGAATAGAATCACCTCTACCATAGAGCCGAATGTGGCGTTCAGAATAGCTCCTACTGCAAAACTGCTCTGAGCTGAAATGCTGTCAAACAAAGGTGACATGGTGACTTTATATCTAATGAAAGATCTCTATAAATTAAGAATAGCTCAGTCTGAAACTGGGCTAATTGGCATGGCTGTATGTCATGTATGTAGGTAAAAAAATTGTCTCACTGCTGCTAGAGCAATGAAGTTGAATTTCTTAGGCTACACATGAGTGGACTTCTTGGGAATCTCCTTGTGACCACATAATGGTGATCAACACTCGGTTCAGTTAGCGTGAGAGTAGTCACTTGGTAGAGCACCCTAGCACTGACTTTTCAAAAGATAGATATTGGGGCAATTCAGGAATTTGCTCATGATATTTGGTCATTCTGTTTGTTGACTGTGTTTGACTTTCTCCAAGAATGAACTTATATTTTAGAGCAAGTTATCCTCATTCACAGAAGAAGGACATAATTAACAATGGCAAACTCTGATACATTATTTTTCAAATACATGTATCTTATTTCATGTATCTCGTAGAAGTAGAGCTGCATCATCAACGCTTTGGTCCCATTCTACAGTGAGTGAGTAAATAATACTTGAAATAAGTTGAAAATGAGACAATACATATTCATTTTTCACTGATTCAAGATCCTGCTACATGGTTAGGGTTCTACAACATGCTATGCGCAAGCCTATATTTTAACTGAACTACACGATCCTCACTAAAGTCCAAAGTAACATAAACGGAAAATTTCTATAGTTATTTCAATAACACTCCTTTACTCTTTGGATGAAACTATTCCATTATAAGGTGTAAAAATGTCACCATAATCGAAGTGATGAACTGTAAATGAAAGCCCAATAACCATTAAATATTTTTGTCTCATATTCTTTCCATAGGGACATAATGGGAGAAAAACATACCTGGTAATTGCCATGCCAATGTAGTATGTAACTGGTAGAATTGCAAGAATACTGAGAATGCATTTCTGTGGAAACAAATTCAATTATGTGAAATTTACCTACTACTTTGCACTCATTCAGCAGAGGAAGCTTTTCTGTTCATTTTTCCCACTAACGTATTATTAACCCTGAAATATCGGGACAATGTACATCTTAATGAATATCTGGATTGTCTGAATGACTAGAAATGTCTAATATCACCTTTGGTTTAAAATTAATAGTAAGTACAGTGGACTCTGCCTAGGAACCCACCACTTAAGAGCTCAGTCCACCTAAGAGCCCACCTCCGTTGTGAAACAGAATTTTTTTTCTGTAGTATATCCCTCTAAGAACACACTCCCAAATACAAAATCCACTTAAGAACCTGATGTCCGGCCAAGATAAGCGATTACGTATGGTCTTATTTCACTTCATATTGTCCACCTGAAAGAAATGCACAATGCTAGATGTGCAAAAAATGGGGATGGGGTAGAGGGAATAGGTAAACAAAGGAGTGAAAGATGATTGTTAATGTATGGCTGCATAATAAGGCCACAATATGGACTAACCCATAAGCATTTCTGTTTAACAACTCTAAAAAAGGTTAGAAATTGTCAGATTTAATTACAACACACACAGGGGAGAAAACTGTTGTTATTTGCATAGATAATTCTTTAATTAATGGTAATGATCAATTAATCACAGTAGTGAAAACAATCTGTGGTCAGGCGAGTTGCATAACTTTTCAATCCGCCAAAGAACCTGTCTGCTCAAGAACCCACCTCTTTTGTCTCCCATCGATCAGGTTCTTAGACGGAGGCCACTGTAGTTTTTAAAATACTGCAAACAAAACATCCTTGGATCATTCATCCATAGTTCTAGTTTCAGATTTAAACTAAAAAATACTGAATTTCATAGCAACATTGAAAATTATAAAACTTGCAACTTACTGTGATGGGACTGACAAGCTTATTACTCTCATCAGCGTAGCCAATGACAATTGATAAAATGACAAAAATAAGAAGATCTTTGCCCAAGTTAAGGGAACTTTCCACATGAAAATTCATGGCAGTGTTCACAATAATGTATGTAAACCAAAAAAATGATGAAGGAAACAAGATTCTAAAGATCCATTGATCGTATGAGATGCGACACGATGAAAGCAGGCTCTTGTCAAATTTTAAGCTTATTGAGTTATTGGTATCACTGTAAAGATTATTAATTTCCCTATCAGTGTGTGAAAAATGGTTGTTCTACCTTAAGTAGAAGTTGAGATATTGGCAATTAAAGATGGTGGGGGTGAGCTGTTGATGCAGCTTAACTTATTGAGAAATGGCCGCTCAGTTTTGTAAACCCCTTTTAATCCTTGTTAGGCCATGCCACAAAAATTACAATTTCTGGGCTTTTACTCGACCTATTTCAGTAAACTGAACTCTGAAATACATTTTTAGATTGTTATAAAAGGGGTTGGTGAAGAAAAAAAAATTGCATCAAAATTCATTCATTGTTGAAAAACACATGATTTCTCTGGTTCACTCAGTTTGACGAGCGCCTGATTTCATTGTGTGGTGTCTCAAATATAATTGTTCATCTCCCTGTTTTCCACTGAGAATTACATAAATAAAAATAAATAGCCAAATCATCTGCAACATATGACACTAAGTTAGGGGAAAAAAAAAGAAACACTAGTTTTTTTTGTTTTTTTTAAACCGACCCTGTCTAGTCATTCCTTTAACCTGCACATCTCAGTCATTTTGATCTAACCAGTCACTGATGTCTCAGATGTAAATGAAAAAGGTAAATGCAGTGATATGATCTCGAATGAAATCATCTGAAGTGTCCTTGCTCTTTCCCCTCAATGTTTTTTTTTTTTTAAAGAAAGATCCAAGAGAGTCAAGAAAGTTTTCAGTATAGCTCTATAAAAGAAAACATGAATTTTGAGTATTAGTATGTAATGTGTGTGCATGCTAATAAAACTTGAAATAGTGTTATATCCTCATGGAGAAAGATAAATAAAAATTAGCTTATCCCAGCTCATCTTTTTATTACAATTTCATCAGGTAAAAGGATACTGGCAAGAATGACATTCACTCCATCGACTGTATACTTGTAGTAATAGAAGTTAAAAGACTGATGAGTGTACATGATGATTTCACTGTGTCTGGTTGCATCGCCCTGTGCATAAAGACATCAGATTTGCATATTAGACACAAAACTTGTATATATTGTAAACAAGAATGTGACAAAAAAAAGTTGTGACCCTTTGTCTATTGTATACATCATATTCGACACTTTTCCAACAGATATTTGCCTTTCTCTCCCACACAGGAAGTTATAAATTCATCTTACTTTTATCTTTTGTCAAACTGTGAACTTATATGATTCAACATACAAAAAAAAAAAAAAAATTTATAATCTCTTCAAAGTGTTGATGATGCAAGCAACAGATAAGGGATCATGATCTTCTGTCACAGTTTCAAGTCAATACATTGACCATATTGAACTTTTAAATGTCTAGGCGTCATTTTTAACTTGAATACATTTAATATAATAATTTCCAATCAGTGCATGATAATCAAAGTAAAGGCAACAGATAAAGCTGTAAATATATATGCACTAATGTTAAGTATACAAATACTCTGGAAATGCTCTGATTCTGGTCCCATGGGTGGACAGCGAGTGACGAGCTCTTTGCTGCCTGCCTTGTCGTCTGTATGTGTGTTTGGGAGTGTCCTC